>PVJC01012632.1:0-39327 GCA_004026665.1 Murina feae | reverse complement strand
TTCAGTACATCGTTCCAAATCCCCTCATGGTTTAATCTTGAATTGAGCAACACAGAACAAAAGAATCAATTTCCCTTTTAAGAAACAAATTTTTAATCATCACGCTAAATCCAAGCCAACCTGAAAATCCTTAGGACTGGCAAAAGTGCAAAAATAAAAACAAAAGGCACTTCAAAATGTTTTCAAAGACACAGCTAGCTCTCTCCAGTATTATTAAATTATCATTCAGGGTTTTTTTGGCAAATCCACGTATCCTACTCCTCTGCTTTTTTTACTTATTACTCCTCTCTAGCGTCGCACCTTAGGTTCCTAGAGCAATCAAATCCATCCGGAACCTCAGTTTTAATATGTAGGGAAAGAAACTAAAATAAATTTCTAAGAAATGTCAATGGTATTACTTTTTTCCTAGGGTTTTTGTATTTTAAATTCCGTTCTAAAGAAAACATCTCCTGAGCACCCACTCTGCTCCAAATTCTTGAAAAAGAGAGAAAAGGCCTAAAGCCCACCTCTGTGTTCTCACAGTCCAGCAGGGGACATAGAGCTGTAACAAATGTTTAACCCTGCACTGAGCTAAGATTGTAACAGAATGGTGTTAAAGGTGCAGAAGAAAAAGACATCTTCCTCTATTTGGGGGTTCACACATGCCTTGGAAGGAGTACTAAGTTTGAGATATTTGGGGGTCTTTAATCTAGAGATATTTAGAAGGAATTGAATATTTAGGTCTGAGGCTCTGTAAAACATCAAGGCTGAAGATACTAATATGAAAAATACCAGTGGCCTTCATCCTTAGATATTAGATAAATGTGTAGATGAGTATTTCACCAAGCCTGTAACCATGACTAACAATTCATGAGATGCTTTGGAGAAAATAGAGCTCTAGGATCAATGAGTTTAAGGATTACCATGTATTTTATTCCTTCCTTTGGAAATCTGTAATGACATTAACATTTTAAAGGTACTGACAAGACCTATATTAAGTTAAGAGGTAGGAAGGGAACTAAAATGAAATGTTTATTAAGAAAGCCAAAAGAAAGATACATTTGAGGATAAAGGAGATTATTTTTAAATATAACAGAAGTCCCAAGGTTAAGAACTAGCAGGGAGAGTATCTTACTCAGTTTTCTGTTCTAGAACCCAGCAGAGATCATGGCAAATATTATGTGGTCAATGACTATTTGCCAGATTAATCTGTGAATAAAAACATTCAGGAGTAAAAAAAAAAAAGTAATTCCTTATATAATTCATTCTCATTCTATTAAATGACTATAAAAATGGCAGAAATCTATAGCAGCGGTTTCAATGGAAAAAAGAGAGAGCGATTTTGCTCCCCAAGTAACTTTTAGCAATTCTGGAGACATTTTTTGTTGTCACAACTAGGAGTAGGGGGTGGCTGCTTGAATCTATTGGGATAGAAAACAGAGAAACTGCTAAACATCCCGCAGTGCACAGGACAGCCCCCTGTAGCAGTGAATTATCTGTTCCAGATGTCAATGGAAGGGGCCCCAAGTCCTAGAAGAAATTTCAGCATCTTCTGCTGCATCGGATAAAGTGGGATGAACCCACATCTAACACAAAGAGAGATGATGAAGAGGGATCCTACAAGGAGGCTGTGAAGAAAACCAACAAATGTGTACAAGTCTGGGAGGTACAGCAAGAGAGCAGCGCTTTGAGGACATGAAGTTCAACCAGCGCCCTACAGAGAATATGGCTCAGGGGCATTGCAAAAAAAACATGGGGTTGGCCTGGCCAGTGTTGCTCAGTGGTTGATCATTCACCCATGAACCAACAGGTCACTGGTTCATTCTGGGTCAGGGCACATGCCTAAATTGCAGCTCAATTCCCAGTAAAGAGTATGCAGGAGGCAGCCAATTGATGATATTTCTCTCTCATCGATGTTTCTATCTCTCTGTCCCTCTCCCTTCCTCTCTCTAAAAATTAGTAAATATATATGTGTGTGTGTATATATATATACATATGTGTGTATGTATATGTATATATACATATGTGTGTATGTATATGTATATATACATATGTGTGTATACATATATACACATATGTGTGTATATATATATATATATACATATATATATATTTTTTTTAAGTCTGGGGCTTAACACTACAAGGACCTTGTGCCGAGTGGATCTGTGTTGGACACCAACTGAGACAACTGCAAGCCCTGACCCCCAGCCTCTTGCTGATGTCTCTCCAGTCTTTTCCCTTATTCTGCTTCCCAGCCCAGCCCACATGTGTGTGATCTCAGAACCGTGCCAAGCCGACACTGGGACAAAGGGAGAGGACACTGCTCCCTTCCCCTGGCAGCCTGGTACCGCCTTTTGCTTCTTTATGTGCATAGGATTAAAGAGTTATTTTTAAAATAATACAGACCAGAAACCTGTGACTTTTTTTCTGTCAAAGAATCATCTTTTATAAGCCAGCCAGAGCCTGCGCATACATTCCTTCAGGAGCTTCTACCTCCAAAGCCATCAAAGGTACATCTTGGGAAACATTGGCTGAGATGCTTTTCCCTTCAAGGAAAGAATTCCTAAGTCCATCTTTTTTGGATTAATCACTATTAGAAAAAAAAAATGCTAAGAGCCATGAAAATTTGGTTCTAGAGCCAAAGAATGGTAGTACTTGTACCTAAGAGAAAAGCATCCCAGGCTATTGAAAACAAAAAAATAAGCAGAACAATCTATTGGTAAGTGCCACGCCTGGATGAAAATCAATGGGAAATCTGGTGATTTTTTTGTGTACTGTTTTTTTAATGTCATTGAGATTTTGATGGGGATTACATCAAATCTGTATATTGCTTTGAGCCAAATATATGGTGATGGAAGATAATTTGACTGGGTGGTGGGCACACAATGCAATATACATACAGATCATGTCATAAAAATGCACACTTGAGCATGCAATTCCTATTAACCAATGTCACCCCAATAAATTTATTTTTAAAATGTGTTAATGGATATGTAGTTTAAAAAAAGAAAAAGGTAAAGTTTAAGCAGACTATACTTGATGTCTTCAAAAACAAAAGAAGGAAAGAGCATCTGGAATAAGAGAGTGAAGACTAAAGAGTATTGGGTAAAAGCAAAGATACAAAGAAATCTGATTAAAATATGAACAAATACAAGAGAAGAGCAAAACTAAAATTCCCATTAGAGGCAATAAAAATGGATGTGACCAAATCTCTAATAAGAACAGCACATTTGAGAAATCTTAAATTGAAAGTTAAAGAACAGAATGAAAGTGACAGAAAAACTGTATCATTATGGGAGAAAAGAAATAAAAATATAACCCAAAGAAGTCTTTCTGACAAAACTAAAGGAAGCTCTTACACACACAAACACAAAACATCTGCCTAAGGTTAAAAAAATTATAGATAGTAAAGATTCACTATCAGGATAAAGTAGTAAGATAAGATTAATTCTGAAATAGTGGAAATGTGGGATTGTAGAATAATACATGAATACTAAAGCATCAAAGAAAAAAGAAATAATTTGCCTATCAATGGATAAAAATCACGCTATATTAGACTTCCTGCATACCACTAAGTACCAAAGGAAAACAGAGCAAAGTATAGATATAGGTATAGATATAGATATATATGCAGATATATATGCAAATCTATGAAAAATAGTAAGAGAAAAATCATCAAAATAGAACTGATGAGAAACTTATATTTACTACTATGCTATCAGTCTGTGGCAAATTAAATATGTAAAAGAATAAATAAAATATGTAATTTTATATTTTAATAATATTGAATTAATAGTTATATATTAAAGGAACAAACTTTTTCCAAAATCAAATACTACTGAGATTTTTATCAATTATATTTTAACTGATTTCATCAAACACACACCCTCCTTTTTTCAGCTCACATTCAATGTTGCTTTGGTAAACTAGCCCTCTAAACAAAATTTTATAAGTCCTAATCTGTGGCATTTGCTGATTTCCATGTTGATAATATTCCCACCATCATCAGTTTCAAACTCCCAATGGTTTGAAAACCAACTGGCAAGATCCCTGAATATTTAATGACTAGGGGCCCAGTGCACAAAATTCGTGCACTGGGGGGGGGGGGTTCCTCAGCCCAGCCTGGTCCTTCTCACATATTGGGAGTCCTCAGGGGTCTTACTGATGGCTTAGGCACACTCCCTGATCCCCTTGGGGAGCGAGCCTAAGCCACAGTGTGGCCTCCCTTTGTGGAAGGCAACCAGGCTAATCAGGGGAAGCCACCAGCTCCATCAACCCACTGCTGTAGCCACTACCAGTCACCACAGCCACCAAGGTGTTTTCATCAACACGGACTCTAGTCCCTTCACCAGGAAAAAATGACAACTTTCTTTAGGCATTTTCAAGATGTGTCTTTCATAGGATATGACATTTTTTTCTTTTTCTTTTTTTTTTATCCTCATCTGAGGACATGTTTCCATTGATTTTTAGAGAATGTGGAAGAGAAGGAAAAAACAGAGAGAAACATCAAAGTGAGAGGAACATTTTGATTGGTTGCCTCCTGCATGAGCCCTGACCTGGGCCCTGGCCAGAGAGGAGCTTATAACCTAGGTACATGCCCTTGGTCAGTATTGAACCCAGACCCTGCAGTCAGCAGGCTGAGGCATTATGTACTGAGCCAAACTGGCTAGGGCAGGATATGACATTTCTTAGCCCTCCAGCAGTGGACCTTCATTTTTTTTCTCTATGAGTGTGGTGGAAAAACCCTAGATAGCATTTTTGGATTCTTATTACCCAAGTTACTAAGAATATTATCAGTGGCATACAGGGAGCTTAGCCAATGAGCGGTGATAAAAGGTGTTTCCTCTGTAGTTCACTCCAATCACTGGCTCCCCCCCCTCCCCCACCCCTCCAATCCCAGCTCCACACTTGATCAGGCCTGTAAGCACTAGCTGAGGATGCAGGCCTGGGCAGGGGACTCCCAGACCCCTGAAATCACCGGCTCCAACACTGTTATGGCCTGCAGTCTCTGTCTGAGGCTAAAGACCTGGGCAGAAGACCCCCAAGCTCCTACGATCACCAGGTTCATAGAGCCCAGGCCTTTGCAATCATTGGCTCTGATCCTGCCCCCGCCATTGCTGGCTCTGCCTCTGCACCACTGGCAGCCTCTGGCCATGGGTGCTGCCATCTTGTGGCTATGGGGCAGCCATCTTTGTGATGGAGTGATGACTAATTTGTATATTACTCTTTTATTAGATAGGATTATTAGATAGGATAGAGCTGGTAGGACCTAACCCATCACTGAGAAATATCACCTTCTTTAACTACCACATTACATGATAGCTAGCTGTTTGCATTTATGTTTTTATCATCAGACTAAGAATCTCTTGAGGATAGGGACTTTAACAAAAAAAAATAATAATAATGACATAATTGTTGGTTTGGTGACAAAAAAGGAAAAGTTGCCTAAAAATCTTCAATCTTTGACACAAAGGCTACTGGCATGACAGATGAAAAAGACCAGCAAATACACACGCTTTATTACTTGAGTGTGACCTCTAACCTTGGAATGGAATCCTAATCTGCAGTGTGCTAAAATGGATCCCGGATGAATCAAAAAACTTCGTGAGTTTCTGATCTGCATGAAAATGTGTCAGTATTTACCTTTGTTCCTTTTCCCTAAATATGCAACCTAAGTTTATTGTCTTTCCATGTTAACAATGAGGAAGCCATGAAAGATCATTTTAAGAGCAAGGGCAGGAAGCTAACACACTCACTCCAGTTCTCCTGGGCTGTGGACTGTATCCTGATTTTCACTAAGCCTTCTGGGGAGTTTAGGAAAGGAAACCTTTTCTCAAAGGAAAAAAAGATTTTGGATCCCCATTTAACACTGACAAACTCAAAAGTCCATTCTTCGAGTATCTGAGATTTTAACTCATTTACTCATCCCACCCAAAGCTCAGTACCCTCTCAGGAATTCCTGTTGTCCCTGACCTGAAGCAGAGTCAGACTCTAAGTGGAATGGAGGGCCGACTGGGGCTGTGGGTGAAAAAGAGCCTTCAACTCTCACCAGAAGATTACATTTAGCTGATCATTGGAAAATGTGAAGCGTTTCATCCATCCTCCAGAATTTCCTCTCTGACACTATTTCTGTGCAGCTGAAAAACAACTGTCACAGGGTCAATCCAGGACTTGCGGCAACTTTAACAACCAAACCAAATTGCTACATGGTCAATCAGCTGATCAATGCATAATGGATTGTGAAGATGGCCAGAAATATCATCCAATTTGTTAACTGTGTGGAGATATAGACAAAGTCAATGAGCAAATTGGAGCAAGGAAATTAAAAGAATGTAATCAAAATTGCTGTGATCAAAGGGACTATTTGGATGAATGAAGAGACCTAAATTATACTCCTTTTTTTTTCTCCTGGAAAATCTTGAATAATTCATGATTAGACTCCTTGACTTTTATCAACTACCTCAAGCAATCTCTTCCATGGAACTTGCTTGAAATGTGCTTTCCTGCAATCCTCGATCACCACTTTGCATTTATTAAAATAAAAACAAAAACATTAAATAGTATACACAGACAGTAAAGTTATTTAACCAATTGTCTCCATAAGCAATATTTGCCTTATCAACAAATTACATAGTACAATAAAGCAAAGGAGAGAGAAAGATAAAGAAAAAGGTAAATATAAAAACCAGCTTTTAAGAAAGAGCATAGTAAAGGTACATAAGAGCTTAGGGACATAACCTCACAGATAATTTAAAAATTAAATTTTAATAAAGCATGAAATGTTGTACATAATACATCTTATATGTGTGTCTAACATATACAAAATTAACTGGCATTAGAATTATACATGATATGTGTTTTATTTTATAAATGTTCCATAATTTCAAACAGGTAGATTATTGCCTCTTACAAATAAAGGATACAAATAGCCTAGCTTATTTTTTTTAATTATCTCCAAAATATTTGTGGCCATGTATATGGAAACAGATATTATAATATCATAAACTTGAATGAATTTAATTTTAAAGTATTAATGGAAAATGGGCTTTTTATGGCACTCTAACACCTTTTTCTATTCATAATTTTATTTGAGCCTCACAGCCCTACCCAGTAGGTCAATCAAGGATTAGCATAAGTCATATTTTAGAGATGAGGGATGTGGGAGTCACATGAATGAGGTGGCTTTATGAGGTCACACTAAAGGCCAAAAGGTGAAACTGACATAATCAAGGTTGTGACCTTTTCCACTGAACAATTCTACATTCCATCATATCAATAGTGCGATGTGAAAAATAACTTATTTTACAAATAATTATTTTTTTCCTGAAACTTGCTAAACACTATGTTAACATTGTGCATAATGTTCATGTCTATCAAGAAGAATCAAAATAAGTTAAGCCGCCCCTCTGAATTAATTGTCTTTGGTTGTAGAAAAAAATGAAAACACACCCAATCTCAGCCTCATTTGGTTTCATATTTTAAGAACTCAATTGCTTGTTTGTCCAGATACACTGTGCTAACCACAGGGGAAGGAAGACAGACTTGCTTCTGCTTTAGATCGGTTGATAGAGAAGCAATAATTCCTTGTTGTTTAGAACTGTGATGTAAAATTATCAATATTTAATGGGTGGGCTGGATTAGTGTGCATACTTTCTTTAAACTAGGTTTTTATCTTCTCTTCTTTAACTGTCTCCTGTCAAAAAGACAGGAAAATAAATTTTAAAAATTAAAACATTGGCCTACCAGTAAGTCTAGATTTTGCTAAGAGTCAGGCCTGTAGATAACACTAAGAATGCCAGGTAGCAAAGAGAGACTTTCCAATGACTATGTGGAAAGCTAGGCTCCCCCACCCCCGCCCCTAAAACCTACAGTTTTGCTTCTGAGTCTGAACAGAGTTGAAAACACGACTATTAGAAAATTCGCTACCTGGTTCTGGCTACAGCGAGGAAGAAAGATGCTCTCTAATTCTCTACCCTCTACTGTATCCTCTGCCTGTCCCATTCAAATGCGACCCATTTCCCATTTAATGTCTTCATAATTAATATTCTGCAGCATTTCTTTAAAAAATATATTTTATTGACTTTTTACAGAGAGGAAGGGAGAGGGATACAGAGTTAGAAACATCAATGAGAGAGAAACATCCATCAGCTGCCTTCCGCACACCTCCTACTGGGAATGTGCCCGAAACCAAGGTGCATGCCCTTGACGGGAATCGAACCTGGGACCCTTCAGTCTGCAGGCCAATGCCCTATCCACTGAGCCAAACCAGTTAGGGCTCTGCAGCATTTCTTGAGCGTCTGTTATCTGCCAGGCATTACAAAAGGCACTCCTCAAAGTTCATTATTGTTTAACTATTCAGTCTGTCTTTCTTCATTATACAAAGGAGTAAGAATATATGCAGTCCTTCAGTATTATTCGTGGTTTGTGGGTTTTCTCATTAATGCTTCTCCCTCCCCCACCACCCTCCTTTTTTTTGTTTTCTTTTGCCTCATACTACTATTTGGATTCCTGTTATTTGCTTTCAGCAAACTTTAGTCACAATTTCTTGAGTTCCTCTATCAGACCTAATACAAAACTTTATAGGCACTATCTTATTTCATCTTACTTGACCTTCAAAATCTATAAAGCAGGCTTATTATCCATACTGTGCAGCCTGGAAAAATAAAGCTCAAGGATTTATTCATCAAAGGCCACACATTTACTCAGTGGCAAAGCTGGAACTCAAATCTAGGACTATTTAATTTCATATCTCAGGTTTTTAGCATCTAACCAACCCACCATCTAGTTTGTTATATTATTGTGTACACAGAGGCAACATACATAAATAGGGATTTATATTATACTAGGGGGTCGGTGCACAAAATTCATGCACTGGGGGAGGGGGAGGTGGTCCTCAGTCCAGGCTTCCCCCTCTCACATATTGGGAGCCCTCAGGGGGTGTCCTACTGACAGCTTAGGCCCGCGCCCTGATCCCCTTGGGGAGCAGGCCTAAACCACAGTCTGGCCTCCTGTGTGGGAGGCAACCAGGCTAATCAGGGGAAGCCATCACCCCGCTGCTGCAGCCACTGCCAGTCACCACAGCCACCAAGGTGTTTTCATCAACACAGACTCCAGTCCCTTCACCATGAAAAAATGACAACTTTCTTTAGGCATTTTCAAGATGTGTCTTTCATAGGATATGAAATTTCTTTCTTTCTTTCTTTCTTTCTTTCTTTCTTTCTTTCTTTCTTTCTTTCTTTCTTTCTTTCTTTCTTTCTCCTCATCTGAGGATATGTTTCCATTGATTTTTTAGAGAATGTGGAAGAGAAGGAAAAAACAGAGAGAAACATCGAAGTGAGAGGAACACTTTGATTGGTTGCCTCCTGCATATGCCCTGACCTGGGCTCTGGCCAGGGAGGAGCCTGTAACCTAGGTATATGCCCTTGGTCAGAATTGAACCCAGACCCTGCAGTCAGCAGGCTGAGGCATTATGCCCTGAGCCAAACTGGCTAGGGCAGGATATGACATTTCTTAGCTCTCCAGCAGTGGACCTTCTTTTTTTTTTTCCTCCAGGAGTGAGGTGGAAAAACCCTAGATTATCTTTTTAGATTCTTATTACCCAAGTTACTAAGAATATTACCAGTGGCATACAGGGAGCTTAGCCAATGAGCAGTAAGAAAAGGTGTTTCCTCTGTAGTTCACTCCGATCACTGGCTCCACCTTTGCCCCTCCAATCCCAGCTTCACCCCTGCCCAGGCCTGTAACCTCTGGCCAAGGATGCAGGCCTGGGTAAGGGACTCCCAGACCCCTGCTTTGTTGGCTCCATCAGTGCTCAGACCCCTGTGATCTCTGGCCTTGCCCTTGCCCCATGCCTGAGGCCTCTGGCCCAGGCCTTATGCCTGAGTAGGGCACCCTCATACCCCTCCGATCACCTGCTTCACCCTTACTCATGCCTGAGGCCTCTGGTGCAGGCCTCTGGCCTTGGTAGGGTACCACCAGCCCCCTCTGATCACCTGTTCCGCCCCTCAGGCCCTTTGCCTCCTTCACCACCTGCCTGGCTAACAGTCTGACCACTTAGTGGCAGGGCTGAGCCAGACTGGGCATCTCCATCTTGTGTCCATGGGGGAGGCCTCTTGTGGGCATGGGGGCATGCATCTTTGTCATGGAGTGATGTCTAATTTGCATATTATACTTTTATTAGATAGGATGTGGCAATGGGCGCTGCCATCTTGTGGCTATGGTGGCGGACATCTTGTGGTCATGGGGGTGGCCATCTTTGTCATGGAGTGATGCCTAATTTGCATATTACTCTTTTATTAAATAGGACTAGGGGCCCGGTGCACAAAAATTTGTGCACTGGGTGGGGGGGTCCCTCAGCCCGGCCTGTTCCCTCTCCCAGTCTGGGACACTTCTGGGGATGTCCACCTGCTGGTGTGTCTGGCCAGCCTGGGTGAGGAGCTGATGGCTGTTTGCAGGCTGGCCAAGCTCCCCAGTGGGAACCCTCACCCCAGGGGGTGTGGCAAGCCTGGGTGAGGGGCTGAGGGCAGTTTTCACAGCTCCCACTGACCCTCTGGGCCATCTGCGTGGGAAGTGATCGGGTGGCAGGTGGCCACCCCATGGCTTACCAGGCCCAGGAGGGAGGCTCGGGAGTCCGGCTGGCTGGTCCCGGCCCCAGAGGCTTCGACCTGGGAAGGCATGGGCTGGCTCAGGGCACCGGATGCCTTCCCGAACTGAGGTTCCCAAGATGGTGGAGGCCGCAGCCCCGGAGAAGCCGCACACCGGGGTTGCGGCCTCCGCCATCTTGGCTAGGTTAATTTGCATACAGTCACTCTGATTGGCTGGTGGGCATGGCTTAGCCCGTCCCGAAGAAACGGTTAATTTTAATATTACGCTTTTATTAGTTAGGATTAAAAAACCATTGCAGGAAGATTCCTATAAGAATAGGGCTTCCTGAGCTGGAGCGAAGCATAGAAGGGAGCAAAGCCTGCCGACTCAGGCTTTGCTCCCTTCTCTGCCGCTTTGCTCCTTCCCATCTCCACAGTCTCTGCTGCCTCGCTCCTTCCCATCTCTGCTGCCTCGCTTTCTCCCATCTCTGCTGCCTCGCTTTCTCCCATGTCTGCTGTCTTGGCTTCCTCCCTTCTCCACTGCCTCACTCCCTCCCTTCTCTGCCACTTTGCTCCCTTCTGCAGCACTTGGCTTCCTTCTAGGCTGTCTTCAGTCTTCGCTCCGTGCCTGTGTATACAAATTAACTGCCATCTTGGCTGGGTTAATTTGCATACAGTTGTTCTGATTGGCTGGTGGGTGTGGCTTGGCTGGTGGGCATGGCTTAGGTGTCTCGGAGTGATGGTTAATTTGCATATTACTCTTTTATTAGATTAGAGATACCTGGGGTGGATATTCCTGTAATAGTTTATACGAAAGGGGAATAATTCATCTATCTTCTTCCCCACATTATTCTCCACATCATGCCCTCTGCCCCAGCCATGGACCATGAGAATCCAGGATGGCCTACTGCCTTGACTGATAGAATACAAAAGAAGTGAGGCTATGCTATTTCTAGGCCCAACCTTTAAGAGGACTAGATGCTTCTGTGTTGGTCTCTCAGAGCCCTGAATTACTATGGAAGATGTTTGACTATCTTTATGGAAAAAAAACCTCATGGAAAGGCCTGGAGATTAAATGAAAAAAGACACAGGCTTAGCTGAACCCATGCCCACCAAGATTCCCAGCAAGATTCCAGGGAAAAAACACAGCTCCAGAAAACAGACACTGAGGTCAGAGATTTGTGTGCAGGGAAGTTCTCCTAAGAATGATGTCTATGAAAGATGAGCAGAGCAGGTTGGGCAGAGGGAGAACTTAAACTGTGACATAGTTGCAACAAGTTAAGTTTGGAGAGAGGTTGCCCTTGAGAGTTGTCCTGTCTTAAGGCAAAGAGAGAGCATTTATGCTTCAGCATGGAAGAGTCATTGCAGCAGGCCATGCCCACTCATTCAGTAGGCAGTGTGGACAAGAAAGCTCAGTCCTGAAGGGTTCTGGGCAGAACACTACAGCATCCACTAAATGGAGTTTCAGTGAAAAACATTAGTCAATTGATTGACTTTAATTTATGGGGATTTCAAGAGGGAAAAACTCTGGCAGAAAAGCATTAATCCCCTTCATTCAGCTAGACCACGTGATCCAAAAGAGCTTACACTTGCAATAAATGTTAAAGTAAACATTGTCTTATTTTTTCCAGTGTTTTTTTTTTTTTTTTTAAGTATAAAGAATACTAAGTGTGAGTCCAAAGAAACTGTTTGTTAGCCATGTGATCTAGGACAAGTCACTTACACAATGGATTGAGTTTCTGTTACGTCAAGAACAGTGCACTGGGATATACTGGGTGCTACCACCTTAGGAAGATCAGGGAGGTGAAGTCATGACCTTCTCAGAGCTTCAGAGGCCTTATTTGTAAAATGGAGTCAATTCTATTTGCTTACATTGAACATTAGATTTTTTTTCAGCAGTTAATAATGTGTGTAAAATTCTATAACAGTGGTGAAGGACTATAGAAAGCTAAGCTATTATTATTCATATTGTTATTCCTAATAATAATGATATTTTTCCTGCTATAAAATATCTCATCCAAAAATAATCAATGAAAATAAATGTTTGTTTGTATTGATTATCTTAATCATACTCTTGAAAATAAATGCTAAAGTTCAATTTATAAAAAAATTAAAAATAAACTTTTCTTTAAAGGGCTTTTACTTAGGAGTCTATGCAAATCAGCTTTCATTGTTCTCCCTTTTCTACAAAAGTATAGTCTCTTTAAATATGTATTGCTGTTGTGTAAGTTATATTACATTTTTGCAAAATGTTCTAAATTAAAATTGACAAGATTTTTCTTGCAAAACCTATTCCAATAGTCCTTTTCTAACACCCACAGTCTTCAAACTAATTTTAGTGGAGAGGTAGGAAAGTTAAATTAATACCAGTCTACTAGAAATATCTTGTCCAAAATCCTCCCCATCCCAGAGTTCTTTTATTAGATTTTGGCTCCATTTTTGCCCTAATTGAGTGTATAGAAAAATCAGATACAGAAGTATATTGACCCCCCCCCCACCAAAAAAAAAAAAAAAGGATCGAGTCTGACTGTATTAAACTGGTAAGAAAACCTTCATTCCACTACCTTTAATTTCAGAGAGCTGATGAAGCAGAGATCACACACTAGGCTGCACATAACATACTGTCAAAATTAGAGGAAGAGAAATTGTGTTTTGGTTGTTGTGGGGTTTTTTTTTTTACAAATTAATTTTCAATTTCAAATGGCCTAAAGCAGTCCTGAGCTCTTGTTACACTTTTAATTTATATTAAATTGTTCGATGCAGGCCTTAATGAAGGAAGGGCCTTGTCTTTAGTCACAGCAAGAGGGACACTATCACTTCTCTCCGGGTCACTGTTCCCATTTTGCCTGCATGTAAAGTCCTTAAAAAGCTCGTGAATCCATTTCCTCTTGTTTCCATGCGTCACAAGAATATGGCGTTACAACTGCTCAGACTAAAATGAACGGACTCCACCTGAGAGCTCTGCTTACTCAGCTGTTTAGAAGCCTTTTTAACCTGTTTAGGTAAGCAATGAGCTTTTATTCATTCAACATATTACCTTTTTTAAAAATATATTTTTTATTGATTTCAGAGAGGAAGGGAGAGGGAGAGATAGAAACATAAATGATGAGAGAGAATCATCGATCAATCATGATCAGCTGCCTCCTGCCAACCCCCACTGGTGACTGAGCCCACAGCGTGGGCACGTGTCCTCACTGGGAATTGAACCTGTGACTCCTGGTTCATAGATCCACACTCGACCACTGAGCCATGCCGGTCAGGCAAAGTATTACCTTTTTTATTGAGGTCCTTGAATTACTTTTGTTTCCATAGCAGAGGTATATTATCAAACCCAAATCACCTCTTCCTGGTATCTGCCACGGAACCTAAACATCTTAACTAAATATGTACTCAAGCTCTTATGAAACAATAATTTTTTAAATGACATATTGCCAGCATCCCCACACCCCACCTCCATTTGGTTGTAAAAATCCTACAGCTGAGCAAAAACTGAAATCAGGCCCCCATGGTTCACCGTGGCATGTCAGACCTCTGGCCTGTGCGGATGATCTCTAACACATACCGTTCCCTCGATTCAACAACACAAAATCCTGGCCTTCAGAGCACTCATCAGAGAACTTTCCTGAGAACTGACTCCCAGCATCAGCAAAAAACTCACTTAAGACAATGAATGTTTGATACAAATGGGATAAGGAACATTTTAATTATCCATGAATCCTGGATACTGTGAAAGCGATACCTGTAACACCGACTACCCAGAAGCTTATCAGGAGTTTACAGAAACAAGCACTTTCATCTTCTCTTGTTGGAAGTAAAACTTATTCAAACAATTTCTTGAGCACTTAACAATTTGAACTAAGACTAAAAGGCACATTTGATTTGACCTGAAAACTTCATGTTCAAGCATTTATTCTAAGATAATTATTAGACTGAACAAAGTTGCATGATGCTGACTAAAACATATTTATAGTGAAGATAAATTGGCAATAACCTTAATACTCATGGAGACAAGATTAAGTATGACATAGCAATACAATGGGATACAAGAACGCCATTAGAAAGACTGAGGTAGCTCTCTCTATGCATATCTACTTGTAAATATTATTGTTAAGTAAACAAATGTGGTAAAGCTAGAATAAGTTGATCATTTTTTCTTTAAATGTTCATAAACATGCACGCACATAAAAAATTTAGAACTATAAACGTATTCAATGATGGTAGAAACCACTTTGCTTTACACTTTATAACTTTCTGTATATTTAGATCTTTACATTCTTTTCTTTTTTAAAAAAATATAATTTATTAATTACAAGAAAATATTCTGAATGAAACCAGATTGTAACATATTACTATCTTAGTTTCAAATTTAACTTGCGAAGTTAAAATGCAATGTTACATTCTCAGGTTTATGAAGAGATGACATAAAAATTTTGAAATATGTTTCTAAGCAAAACTAGAGAATCACAATGACAATTTTTAAAAAATCTTTATTGTTCAGATTATTACCATTGTTCCTCTTTTTTCCTCTCATAGCTCCCCTCCTCCCAGTTCCCACCCCACCCTCTGTTTTTACTTCCCCCCGCCACGCTGTTCTCATCCGTAGGTGTACAATTATTGTCCAGTCTCTTCCCGCACCCCCAACACCCTTTTCCCTCAGAAAATTGTCAGTTCAATCCCTTTCTATGCTTCTGATTCTATTCTATTCACCAGTTTATTCTGTTCATCAAATTTTTTATTCACTTGATTTTTAGATTCACTTGTTGATAGATATGTATTTGTCATTCATAATTTTTATCTTTACTTTTTCTTTTTCCTCTTCTCAAAAGATACCTTTCAGCATTTTATATAATACTGGTTTGCTGGTGATGAACTCCTTTAGCTTTTTTTTTGTCTGTGAAGCTAATTATCCGACCCTCAATTCTGAATGATAGCTTTGCTGGGTAAAGTAATCTTGGCTGTAGATTCTTGCTATTAATCACTTTCAATATTTCTTGCCACTTCTTTCTGGTCTGCAAAGTTTCTGTTGAGAAATCGGATGACAGACATATGGGTGCCCCCTTGTAGGTAACTGACTGCCTTTCTCTTGCTGCTTTTAAGACTCTGTCCTTGTCTTTTGCTCTTGGCATTTTAATTATGATGTGTCTTGGTGTGGTCCTCTTTGGATTCCTTTTGTTTGGGATTCTCTGTGCTTCCTGGACTTGTAAGTCTATTTCTTTCACCAGGTAGGGAAAGTTTTCTGTCATTATTTCTTCAAATAGGTTTTCAATATCTTGCTTTCTCTCTTCCTCTGGCACCCCTATAATTCTGATGTTGGTATGCTTGAAGTTGTCCCAGAGGCTCCTTACACTGTCTTCATATTTTTGGATTCTTTTTTCTTTTTGCTTACCCATTTGGGTATTTTTTGTTTCTTCATATTTCAATTCTTTGACTTGATTCTTGTGTTCCTCTAATCTGTTGTTGCAACTCTGTATAATATTCTTTATTTCAGTCAGTGTATGCTTAATTTCTAGTTGGTCCTTTTTCATATCCTCAAGGGTCTCATTAGATTTATTGAGGGTCTCACTAAATTTATCAGCAGTTTACCATGGTTTTGAACTCTATATCCAGTCGTTTAGCTTTCCTCCATTTCTGTCATTTGTGATCTGTTTCTTTGTCTCCGCATTTTGGCTGCTTCCCTGGGTTGATAGAGTGGCTTTCTGTGTTAGGTGATCACTGAGACGAAATGACCTCCAAGCCACTTGGTTATGCGAATCAGCTGTGTCTGCAGTGGGAGAACTTCTGTGCTGGAGACACCCTTATGGGGCAAGAGTTGTTTGGGTACGCTGGCACTTGTATTTCCAAGGAGGTGCTATTTTTAGCTTCTGCCTAGGGCTTCCCAGCCTTTTATATGCAAAAGCCTCTACATGCAGCTTAGGTCGGGCGGGGACTCAGGGAGTCTACAGGGCGGAGCAACCAGCTATGACCAATTCTCAGCCCTGCCCTAAGAGGCACCAGGTCTCAAGCCGCTCTGGAGTTTCTCCCGGCGCCAGACGGTGCTAGACAGTCCAGCTCCTCCCCGTATGATTCTGAGTCCCCAGAACCTCACCTGGAACTGGAATTCAGAGCCATCGGGAGCTTGTGCTTCCCTCTGGTACAAAATTTTTCTAGCCATTTCTACGAGCCCTTTCCATGAGCCCTTTTCGTCAGCCCCTTCACGCGTGCCTCCATATCTCTGCACTTTATTTCCACACCTCTTCTGAGTCTCAGTCTCTTTCTAGTTGTAGAATTTCCACTCAGCCAGCCTTCCTGTGGGTCTGGGTGGTGTCTGTTTTTTCTTTTTGTTGTTGTTTTAAAATAGTTGTGCACAGCCACAATTCTGGTGTTCACCAATGCTGCCGTCTTGGTTTCTCCCCTCACAATGACAATTGCTAACATCTTGTATTGTGCTAAGTGGTTTACATGGCTTAACATTTTTTAGTATTCAGAACTACCTAAAAGAGATGTTGTTATTATGGCTCTACTAACAAAAGCACTGTTATTCATATTTTACAAATGAACAAATTATGATTTAGATTATATTGAGTAATTTTGCCAATTTGCAGTAGAATCGAAACACCAAATATATCTGATTCAACAACCAATGATCTAAACCATTATGTTACACTAGTTTACTATCTATAATAATAAAAGTGCAATATGCTAATTAGATTGGACATCCTTCTGGACATCCTTCCTTCCAGACAAAGCCACAGCAGGCAGGGGCCATAGCAAAGGCGGCGGCAGTGGGCAGGTGCCGGGGCCAAGGCCCTTGCAGGAATTTTGTGCATTGGGCCTCTAGTATAATTATATTAGGCCATGGTCAGAAAAAGAACATCCGCTCTTTGGATTTTAGATATGACACATTTAATATAAAGATTCAAGGCTTTAAAAGTTGAAAGAGCTGCAAGGAACAAATTCAGAGAAGCCTCCACCAATATCTAAGTCAGAAAGTCAGAGGAAGGTGGTTCTTAACAGATCACAGAAGCTTCTACATTTCTTAAAAGACTATGGAAAGCTTCCATCGACTGTCTCAGTCTATAGTAGGAAAGCAGGTGCTTCTCAAGAGCTTGTTGGACAGTCTCTATGTACACAGTCTCATGTACATCAGGCCGCAACTGCCTGTGCAGAATACTGGCTTCTTCTATTCTACTTCCACTCTTACCTAGTGCTTCTTATTGGCAAACTCTAAACTGAAGCCACACAGAATAAAGGATTCCAGGAAATATAACTCCTAGCTTCTCTACAGTGCAGAAGTGACCTTAGAAAGG
Organism: Murina feae; assembly: GCA_004026665.1. Classification (NCBI taxonomy): domain Eukaryota; kingdom Metazoa; phylum Chordata; class Mammalia; order Chiroptera; family Vespertilionidae; genus Murina; species Murina feae. The sequence goes on along the minus strand of PVJC01012632.1, from coordinate 21,479 downwards.
GGAGGTGGAATGCTGATTTAACAACAGATAATCCAAAATTATTGATTTGTTGAATATTTCATATATTTCTGGATCTCTACAGCTACATAAATATACAGATACAAACTCATATACATATATACATTTTAGGTGTATATTTAGGCAGTGTAGCATAATAGTTAAGCATCTTGACTCTGAAGCCAGATGGTTTGTTCTCAGATTCTGATCCTTCCATTTATTACCTGGATAACTCACCCCTAATGCCTTGCCCTTTGGGCAAGTTGTTTAACATCTCTATGCCTCGATGTTTTCATCTTTAAAGTGGGAATAATAATATTCCCTACTTGATTGGATTATTGTGAGGGTTACTATAAATTATATATAGCTAACAATATTGTCTGGTACATAGTAATGCTGTATAATACTTTAGTTATTGTTATATTTGTTATTATTTGACATCACATAAAAATCTTTTAATATGCAGTGTCACAGAAAAGTTTATTATTTTTAGACAATGTGCAAAATATTTCATCATACTTTACTTTCATTTTATTAAAATTCAGAAATAAATTTAGCACTGTTCAAAATAACTAACTCATGCCAGTTTCTGATAAAGCTATTAATTATTCTTCATAGATTTTTATTCTGAATTTTATCTTCCATTGTCCCATTTATATAGTCAATTTGGAAGACAGTGAAATCTAAACTAATAAAAGCGAAATAGTAAAATTAACCGTTTCTCCGAGACAGGGTAAGCCACGCCCACCAGCCAATCAGAGCGGCTGTATGCAAATTAGCCCAGCCAACATGGCGGCCGCCACTCATGGACCTGAGTAAACGTTTAGGCAGCGTCCCTTGCAGCAGGAGCGAACGCGATACTGTTTTCGGCCCTTGGCGGGCAGGCTCCGAAACATGTTTCAATAATGTAACAATCATAGAATCCTCAGGAGCTGAAGGGAACAGCAGCCTGGCCTGCCTTACTAAGAGTAACAAAGTCTCATTATAGACGCTGCGCTGCAAGGTGAAGCAGAGGAGGTTTCGTTACCTCAGCTTAAAGGAACAGGAACCTGCGTCCAGCCGGCCTTGCTGGGACGTTGGTCAATGGGAGCTGTGGGCAGCTTTAAAGCCCCTCACCCAGGCTGGTCAGGCACGCCAGCAGGTGGGCATCCCCCGAGGGCTCCCAGACTGCGAGAGGGCACAGGCCGGGCTGAGGGACCTCCCGAGTGCACAGAGCAGCTGCAGGGCGGGACAGCGCAGGACCCAGGACCCGTGAGTGAGAAAGAGGCGGCAGGGTTGGAGGGCACCGGGAAGCGGGTAAGAGGCGGCAGGGTTGGCAGCCTGCTTGGTGGCTGCCCAGGCCCTTTGCGGGGCACCGGGAAGCAGGAAAGCAAGACTGCAGGGGCCGGGGTCCTGCTTGGCAGCTCCCCAGACCCCTTGGCGGCACTGGGAAGTGGGAAAGGAAGGCAGCAGGGGACGGGTGAGTGGGAAAGAGTTGGCAGCCTGCTTGGCAGCTTCCCTGGTCCCTTCAGAGGATCAGGGAGCAGGAAAAGGCTGGCCTGACCACGAGGCGGGGTTTTCCCTGCTTTCTGGTGGCTGGAGGAGGATGGGCAGTAGGCAAGCTTGGGAGGCAGGCCGCACCCAGCCCTGGCCACAGCTCAAAAAAGAGAACAACATGCAGGGGAGGGCAAGAGTCTGAGAGATCAACATAGAAGGGGTGCCTGCTCCAAGCCTCCACGGTGTGCCTGGGGCAGGCCCCCAGCAAGTAGACACACACAGGAGGACTGCTCCGAGCCTCTGATGCAGCTGGGGGTAGGTCCCCAGTGGCCACACACACACACACACACAAAAGGCGCCTGGCAGACTGGGGCCATCATAGGACATCCACTGAGGGGTCCCAGACTGTCAGAGGGCACAGGCCGGGCTGAGGGACTCCCTCCACCCCGAGTGCACAAACTTTTGTGCACTGGGCCCCTAGTATACATATAAGGAGGTATTTAAGAAAAGAAGGATGAAGTGGACTTACTCTTTTATATTGTTTTATTTCTAACTTTCCCTTTCCCCCTTAATATTAAGTTCTTCATTAGACTTTTATTTTTAATTCATTTCTATTATTTATATTATTGTATCATTCATGTATAAGAGGTTTTTATATTTCTTAATTAGCTATGCTTTCCAACTTTCCTTAGGAAACTCATTAACCATGATTTAATTTTATATATATATATATATATATATATATATATATATATATCCTATATAATAAAGAGCTAATATGTTAATTAGATCAGAAGGCAGAACGACCTTCCAGAATGACCAGTAAGAGGGCAGCGGGGCCACAAGGCTGCAGGGGCTGCAAGGACGTAGCCTTGCATGAATTTCGTGCTTTGTGCCTCTAGTGTGTATATATACTAGAGGATATATATATCTCCTTGCCACAATTCTACAATTTGCCCTTAAGTGAGAAACAAAGTTATCCATGTGAGAAATAGCTCAAATGCAAACCAATGCCTGGAATTCTGAGCTTCTGTCCTATTATTTGTTAAAACCACTCATTGTTTTTACCATCCACCAACGTATCTTCAAATATAGGATAGCTCTTTTCCAAAGAGCAGTACACGGACCTCAGTTTTAACCTCTGGAAGTTGAATTTCTCTCCACCTGAGGTGTCCCCAGTTGCCCTGAAGCAAGGTTAGGGAATGTCTAGCCCTAAGGCCATGTAATTATTTGGTCTGGCTCTGCCAAGGCATTCGGGGTGAGTTAATGAAATGTTTGACCAAATACAGCAGGCTAATTTTTAAGTGGATACTTTTGTATGGCCCCTGAATGATGTTATAAATATCCAAATGGCACTTGACAGAAAAAAGGTTCCTCACCCCTGCTGGGCCTCAAGAAACCATTTCACTGGGAGGTGTGGCTCAGTTGGCTGATCATCCTCCAATAGAGGTTCAGATCTATTCTTGTCAGGGAGGTGCCTGGGTTGACGACTCGATCCCCAGAAAGGGGCATGAAGGAAGCAGTTGATCAATGTTTCTCTCTCATCAATGTTTCTATCTCTCCCTCTCCCTTCCTCTCTCAGAAACCAACAAAAACGTAATAAAAAAAAAGAATTTCAAATATGTCATAAATTTCAAGTATATCTGCTTTTTAAAGTCAGATGATCTCCCACTTATCTTTCCTACTTACTGAAAAATATCCACCCTCTCCTTGAGGTGGAATTCAAAATTTGCCTACGTGAATTTAGTAGGTGCTGCACAGCTTACATTTTTATATCAGACTTTTTTCCAACTTAACCAATACAGTTGGTGACAATTCACATATCCAGTTTCTCATAAAGCATTAATAAGCTTGCAGACAGATTTCACATTTATATAGTTTTGAGAGATTAAGTAAATGGAGGTAACGTCCTCCCCCCACACAGAATATTTAGATGTGATTACTTCTAACTCAAACTGTCAGCTTATTCTTAAAATTCAAGAAGAAACAGGAGATTAATAAATGTAGTTTGCATGTCCTTTGAAACCATGATATACTTCTCTTTTGACAAGTCTGATAATGGATTTTGGAATGCATGGGGAAAACTTGCTGACATTTTAAAAATCTATACCACTAACTCTTGTAAACGCAGTTTTCAAACATACGATAGTTCTATCTGCCACAACAGCATTTAACATTTATAAAAATGTAAAGCATTCAAAATATCTTCCTTTATTTGTTGAACAGTCCAACTTAGTAGATACATACATCCATACACAAACGCACACGTTAATTCTTCCTTTATGTTGCCTTGTCGAGAGAGCATAAATAATGGGAATCCCACTAAATGGAGAGTCTTGAGTTTCCATACTATTTACACTGAGCTCATATTTTAATCTCATAGATAGCTTACCCTATCCCTATCCCTGCTTTATGACTATGAAAAAGCTAAAGGGGATAATTCAAGAATCTACATTTCCATGAATAGCATGTCCTCGTGCTTGGCCTTCATTGAGGCCATTTACTCCAGGGTTAATCCAAGGCCAAAAACAACATCAACAGGTTAAAATACATTTGATAACGGAGGAGAGAGGACACATTCAAGATCCCGATATCCCAGGCCCCTGTTTGAAGACCAGTGGGCAGGTGCCCATGTTCCAGTAGCAAGCCCGTAGGTATTCATGTCCTCTTGGAGTTCTACAGGCGGTGCTGTTTGAGACATGTGATGGGCAAGACTGACAGCCCCTGGGTATCCTGAGGGTAGGACACCTAAAGCCGGCCTGCACTGAACCATTACAGAGGAAGCAGAAACTGCAGGCTCCAGCCCATGTGGTAACTGCCACGGAGCTGCATCCTGACCAGAGCATTCGGGGCCTCTAGGCTCTCCAACAGGAATCTGGTGTCCCTTACTGCACGACCTCAGGAAACTTGCTTTACCATGGTCCTGGCTCCTGGATACCTGGGTCTCATCTTCCATGAGTGGCATCTAACTGCGTAGGATGGGTCATTTGAACCCGTTCAACCTAGATTGACTATAACCTTGAACCAGCTCCACTGCCAGCTGGTGCCAAACATCCATTTTTCCTGATTGCTTATTTTTAGTCAAACAACTCTAGATTAATGACAGTAAAGGTGTGTGGCCTGCTCACCACCCAGCAGGGGATCTGCTTGGATCTTCACAAGCTCTATCTTACCTCCATATTGAGATGAATCACCAAACAGCATTCTTTCACTAAGTTCATGTGTTAAGTGACAACCTAGCATCAAATCACACTTCTAGGGTGCTTGCAACAGTCAAGACACACATTCTAGTGACTCTTTTGTTTCTCCCCTTATTATCCTTTAACATGGTGATAATCAGAACAAATTGATTTTGTTTCTCGCATTGCTAAAATCCTCCCAACACTTTCTTCAACACTGTTGCTGAATAAATCATTGTAATGTTCCCCTGAAGTGAATTGAAAATTAATTTACACAACCAAGATGATCCTCCTAATAACAGGGTACATGGAATGGAGAAATTGGAAATCATTACCCAGCAAACATTATCTGCATTATTTTTGTAGCTGCCGTAGATTGCATTGTAATAGAAAATTAGGAGACCGGCTGTGAAGAAGTTTAAGAGGGTCCCCTGAAGAGCGTCTGTTTTAAAATTGATTCTTTAAGAAAGCATTAAAAAGCTATTGGAATTGATTGCCTGCTAATATAAAGGAAAAACTCTTTGCCACCATTTGAGTTAAAAAAGAGCATCTTCATTCATGCATGTTATTAAAACTACTGGCCCGAAAGCCCCTGTAGAAAGATAAAGGATATGGATGGGATATTAAAACAGCAATCTTTACCTTATCTGGGATTTAAACTTAATATGTTGCTTTTATTAATTTAGCAAGAACCATTAGTTAGGATGTCAAAGAGTGGATTTACAATTAAAGTGCTATAAAATGGTGGTATTTTTAATAAACAATGGACCAGAAATTTTTCATTAATCTTTCAAGCATGAGGTACACCCCTACAAAGGATAAATTTACAGTTTTCTTTATTGCTAAGTTTTCAATGCAGCGGCAATAAAAGTCATAGCTGATAACACCCCTGATTAGCTCTTGATGCTTTCCCTAGAATAGGGTAATGACCAATCAAATTCTAGCAGTTGGCCAGAGGAAAAAAATGGCACCTTAAACATGTCGTTTGAGCTTAGAGAGGTTTCCATGGATCTGATGCAGTGGCTTTTGTTTGAGAAATGGTATCTTAGGCAGATATACAAACACATAAGCAAGCCCAAAAGGGTGCCTTGACACAAAAGCATTTTCTTTTTATGGGCTTTGATTTTTACCACATTCTGTGGGAAATTGCCTTGTCTCTTTTAATACATGATGAGCAAGTCTACTTAACACCAAGGAATAATGAGTAAGAAAAGCCTCTTCAAGCACAATATATTATTTTTCTTTAAAAGCTATCTCAGAATTTAAACTTCACTCTCACACCAGTTACTCCCTTCATCTCACTCCCTGTTTTAATGGATTGTGAATAATGTCTACACAGATGAACTATATCAGAAAAAATATTGGTAGAGAACTAGTGCATAGTTGTAAAGCGTGTAAACTAAAATTGCTTTCCCAGAAGGAAAATTATACCCTGTACCATCTTGAAGCCGCCCTCTTAGCGCTATCATTAGGCCCTTTCATGATGTAGTAGAAACAGCCTCATAATGAGGCCTTGTGGGTACCTCAGTTACAAACCCTTTGCAGATATTGAAATGAGCAAACCGACATTATAGTGAATTCTACATTATTCTGACTAGTCTAATAATACATATATATATATATATATATATATATATATATATATATATATATATATATATATATAAAATCAGCTTTGAATATTAATATGAAACCTTAAATGCTTTTTGGACAAAATATGACAATTATTTATTCAACTAAATTCATTAAAATAGTTTCTTAAAATTTTTTATATCTATTTTATTAATATTTTATTTTTAGTTATGGTTTAGTGGATAAATTACTCTATGGCCACTTTGTAAGTAATTTCTGAAATGTACAATTTTAGGTCATTTGTAATAGAACCTAGAGTTATTTTCATCAAAATAGTTAAGCTTAAAGTTAAAAGAGCAAAGATTATAGGCTTTCAACTAAATTTCAACTTCTCTGCCACTATAAAACTCCTTAAAAGCCAGGACCACAGTTGATCCATAAGTCACTAGTATAGATATTTAATTTTGTTAATATTTGTGATAAAGATAAGTTGAATAATTATATTGTTAAAATGTAAATAAGTAATAGAAGAAATTAACAGAAACAATGAAAATTAATGTCATCCTTATTGATTTGTAACAATTTAAATTACAAAAGTCTTTTTAACTTGGTAAAAAAGATTTTAATTACTAGAATAAGAGAAAATTCTCCAAAACTAGTTCCACAAGGGGAAGGGCAAACATTGTTAATAGATCTTTGTCTCTCGATACAAAAATGGAGGTATATTAGTTTTCAAAATGGGATCATAATATTTTTAAACTAGTCTTTTCACTCTGTTACAGAAACCAGAAAGAAAATAAGATGTTTTAAATACAAACATTTATATTTCCTTATCATGTCTTCCAAGTCTGTTGATAAAAGGCAAAGAACAAAATAGCATCTGTTGACAGAGAGTAGAGGAAACCTGTACAGCACATGGCATCCCCAGAAGTATGTCTATCTCCTTACTCATCTCTTTTATATCCAGGTTCCTGGGCTTTTTATTTAGTTTTTTTTTATTTAAAGTCTTCACCAATTAACTACTATGAAATTACACACCAAGCTACAACTAAAATAGACAAAAGAGTAAAGTTAATATGAATAATTTTTCAAAACCTCCAAAATTAATAATCCAGAGTCTTGTTCAAATTAATTTACATGAATGCTCTATGCCAATGCATATTATAAGTACTTAATGGAGGTTTACTAATGTTTATGATAAAGGTAATATATTGTGAAAATGTAAGTGAGCAGTAGCAGAAATTAATAAAAACAACAACATTTAATATCATCTGTATGTCTTAGTTAATCATTAGTTTGTACTTTTGAGATTACAGTAGTCACATATAATATAGGAGATATTTGTGTGAGCTTTGAAATTTTATTCCTTCATAAAAGTTCTCACTAATTAGACATTGGGACTCATTATTCCAATCAATATTCTGGCACAGTAACCTCAAACATCATATGTGCTGGATACCAAAATAATATTAACATTAAATTAGACAATAAAAATGTTCTGCACAATCACTGGTGATAGAGAGCAACAGAGAAATGCAGATCATTACAATCTTATTGTCCTAGAATTAAAATAAAACAGCAACCATTTTAAAAGTTGGGTTACTTTTCATAAGAGATTATATTTGATTAGTACGTTTTAAAGACTCAATGTCTCTCACTCTTGAAAGTGGACAAAATCTAGAAACTTGTTCCATGATGCTGGTGGATAAGAATGTCAGTAAACGTAAGATATGTTCTTTTAGAAGAAATTAGTTGAAAAAGGATTCTAAAACCATCTCCACATATCAAAGGCCAAGGGGAGAAGGGAAATGAAAGTGAGATAACCTATATGAGTCCCACTGAGAGATAAAAGTTCCTGTCCTTCAAAAGGGTAAGATATTAGTTGGGAAAGAAAGTGTCCACAATCCTTAAATTAGTAGAGCTTATCTACTCTTTTCTCATTTAATTTCTTAATAAGTCCAAATTTCCACTACACACACACACACACACACACACACACAGAAAACCCAATAATAGTTTGTTGGAAAACTGAGAAAATATATATTTCTTAGATGAACCTACAGATATGGAAAGAAGTCAGGAGATAAAAAAGACAGAAAGTTAGCTTTACCTTTTATAGTTGTTTAAAAGTTATAAAAGATTAAATAGCATTGTTTGTGTATGTTTCACCACTCCTTAGTCTTTACGAAATTGGTGAGAGAACACTGAAAAAGTAAATACTCTTCACTTTTATTATCTGTTAAGTTGGTAAGTTGGCTTCAAATAAACAGTAGGTACATCAGCTACATTGCTTATCCCTTGGGAAAGGTAGTGTATAAACACACACACACAACACACATGCACGCATGTTGCTCCAAAGCCAATAAAATATTAAATATTTCCATTTTGTACTGAACTGTCCAAGTCACTGCCAAGTTTCCTAAGAGATATTTAAAATGAGCAAAGCAGAAGTTCAAAATCTCACATGTATTATTCTTCCTAGGAAAGCACCTCTCACTTTTCTTCCCTTAATTTACATGTTAAATCAACTGAACAATTCGAAGGACTAACTCATTGAAAGGATATTCCGTCTAATAAGACTAGATATTATTCTTCAATTGTCTTGGCCAGACCTGGAAACGATCGCCACGTCACTGCTGGCAACTATGGAAACAGGGCCCCTCCCCAACCTGCCGCTCAGCAGCCGTGTCATCGTGCTCTCCATGGTTGTGGCAGACGTCAAGAAGATTTGAACAGCAGCATCTCAAACAGATGGCTTAGAGACAGGTTAGAAATGGGAAAAACTGTGAAAAGAAAATTGCAGAAGTCAATTCCAGACATCAAGATACAGCCCTCCTCTCTAGCTATAACCCATGTGTTAGCCAGACTCCCACCACTTTGGTCCCTGGAATGCTCTCACTGGCTGCTTGCATGACTACCCCAACTATGTCCCTGATGAGGGACAACATAGCTCCATTCTCCCTTTCCTAGCAGCCAGTCTACAGAGGGATTGATCCTGAGTAGTGTTAAATGAGAAAAATATTGTCCCCCTATGCCCTTCTCTTTTTCTCGTTTGCTCCTATGACGCAGTCCTGCTTCCTTAGCTGTGGGCCATATTTTTCCTTGTCATTCACTGTGGCTGTGGCAGACACGAGAAGGTGCCTTGTAGAACTCCAATCACAGGAACATAATTGACCTAGGGACCCACATGCTGCAGCTGAATCCACCCCTGTGCTGGCCAACCCTAAACTTCTCATGGCTGTTTCCAGGGAATGATGGAATACAGCAGGGATATAGGTGGGCTCATTTCTGGGAGATAAAACTTCTCTAAAAGGGGCCTTTAGCTCAGAAACTACCCATGGGCTTTGCCAAACTTCCTTAGAACTTCCTTAGTGCTCTATGACTTTTCCTGCTCTTCCTTCCTTCCTTCCTTCCTTCCTTCCTTCCTTCCTTCCTTCCTTCCTTCCTTCCTTCATTCCTTCTTTCATTACTTTCTTCTTCCCTTCCTCCCTCCTCCCTTCCTTTTCTATTTCACAGGAGCTAGACCTGCATCATGACTTGTAACCTCTCCCAACCTCTTTGCATTTTCCCTGTAATCCATCTTTTATGTCTGCTTTTTGGAGAACCCAAACTAACACCATGAATGTGCCCCTTTACTTATCCTGACCTGTTGTGTGCATATTCCTTGGAGGTCTGCTGAGTGATAAGCTGCTCGTCTGAAAGATTTAAGCAACTAAAGGGGCCTAGTGTGTACATCTGAGAAAGGTTAGTCAGTTGTGTGGCAAAAGTCATGGGTGCACATGAACAGTGACATAGAGTCAGTGGGTGGAGTTCAGAGTCAGAAGGTCTGATGGTGATGCGATCTTCAGATTCCAGGAGACGGAAGGCACACCCAGAATCATCTCAAGGCATGGAGGAAGAAGCATATATATGGTGACATTGAAGATGCCAACAGTGCACCTAAGGAAAAATTCCTTTCCCGTTCACAAACTGTTGTATTAACTGCCTGGAACAGCACAGAGGATGCAAACTGTGCTGCTTACCAAGGTCTGATGATCACTGTGAAGAAAGGAAATACAATTCTCAGGGAAACTATCAGCTCAAAAGTGGGTCGGTGATCTTTTCCTAAAAGGGGCCAGTTAAAACGTAAAACCATTCCTAGTTTGGGGCTGTGCAAAAACAGACAGAGGGCCACATCTGGCCCACAGGCCATGGTGTTGCAAGCCCTGGCCCAGAGCAGCGGTGAGCAGTCATGTCCGCCCACATTTATATTTCATTCCAAGTGAAAAGAATTGCATAGCATTCTAGCAGGGAAGTGTATGTTGTTACAATTTAAGTTATCAACTTCAGTGGATAGGAATGTTACTGAACCTGCATTCCTTTTAAGCCATTAAAATGTTAATTGAGGAGTAGCAAAAAGGAAGCTTTCTGATCTTTTGGGCCTAAGTTCCATTTGGAGCTAAAAGGTGCATCTAAGTGGCTCCTTGTAGCAAAAGGCCATGAGTTTGGGAACAAACAGTATCCAGATTCTGGTTGGCCCTGTCACTTGGTTTTATTTTCAAGGGAAGAGTCTAGCCTTCCTCTTTTCTGGAATTTTGGTCTCCACCATCCAATATTTGCTACAAATCATGTAGCATTTGTTTATCATTATGGATAATGATAACTAAGCATATTTGCTATATGCTTACCTTTTTCCCCCAATATATTTTTATTGATTTCAGAGAGAAAGGGAGAGGGAGAGAGAGATAGAAACATCAATGATGAAAGAGAATCATTGATCAGATGCCTCCTGCATGCCCCCTACTGAGTATTGAGTCCGCAACCTGGGCATGTGCCCTTGACTGGAATTGAACTCGGGACCCTTCAGTCAGCAGATCGATGCTCTATCCACTGAGCCAAACTGCCTGGGGCATGCTTAACTTTGTTACACACACCATCTATTTTGACAGTATGAGGGGGGTGCTTTTATGGGTGATGAAACTGGGAGTGAGAGAGGTGATATGATTTAACAGATGTCACAGAATAAATCTATCTGTAGTAGACTTTTTTTTCGGTTTTTGCCAGCACAGTACTCTTTGCCTGTCTTCTAGTAGTAGAAGAAAAATATTTCTACTGTCTATTTTCCACTGGGAAGGATTCTGGTAGATCTGTCACTTACGTGGTCCTGCTTGTCCCTGACCTAACCTAGCAAGTATGGGCAGGTCACCATAATGTGTAGTCAGGGTGGATGCAGTGTTTGGTTGAGGAGTGTTCCTTGCAGGACAGAGGCCAGGGCAATGGGTATGGATGCTGGCAGAGAAATTCTCTCTCTGCTTTTACGATAGTGATCTGTCACATATATTTAGGGTATTGGTGGCCTTTTTTGTTATTACACAAACACAGCCTGGTGGTGAGTAAAGACAACATTGAGGAAAGCAGAACTGAGCTATGGAAAGAAAGTGAATAGACTAGGGCCAATCCTCACACTTGTCAATATCAAAGGCCAACAAATGCTCCTTTGTTAAAACTAAAGTTGGATTTCCATTAAAGGAACAGGAAAGTCCTGATTAATATACTAATACTAGAGCCAGAATTTGACTCAATCCCTCTGATTATATAACTATATTAATTACTATAAATCTTCATTAAAGACAAATTTGAGATGGGAGTCATATCATTAAAGCATAATAAGATAAAATATAGAAATTGTACCTAAAGGCCCTATGCATAGCTCCAATCATGGTAAAAATCATTTTTGTTCTAATTACCTTTTGATGTTTTTCCATGAACATTTTATTGACAGGATTATATCTTAGCCACCTTGTTATCCTTTGCATAGCCCAGTCCCTAAGCCTTAGAAGTGCTCAATACATACCATTTGAATAAACAAATATTTATAGTAATTTACTATAAGAGAATGTTACCTATTATTTCAAGTTAACTTAGAATACTCTTGTCCAAGATAGTGGCATGTCCTAATCTCCAGCTTTTCTCAATTCTTTGTTTAAAAGATTGAACCTCATCCGAGAGGTTTCCCACAGAGGCTCTAACACATTGTGTCGTCATGCTCATCACTTTTCTCCCCATCTTACTTTAGTTTTCTTGATAATTACTATCACCTACAGAAATAGTTGTAGTGTATCACTTTCACTAGAATGCAAGCTTCTTGGGAGTAGTGCCTGGCATACAAAAGACTCTCAAAAATAATTGAATGATTGAATGTTTACATTGCAAACTGTGTAACTTGGGATTCATTTATCTCCACATTTCTAATACCTTCCAACACCTTTTAAATATTGATTTAAATTTTATAATTAAAAACATTAACAGTTAAGTGTAATGTTTTTATATTCCAATGTAATGAATATGTTTTAAAAATAATGTAATGTGCTTTTCAGTAAAATATTTTGCCATTGTGTGAACTCTGAATCTAAAACTCTTACTAAATCCATACTTGTAATGACATTGATTAACACACTGTTGCCTTAAGACAATCTGCTAAATCAACCATCTGTTTGCTCATGTTGTTTTGGTAATGTAACTTAGCCTAGATTAACTGTAATAATATATTGAAGCTTAGTGAAATCTATGGGTATATCATGACTCATCCAAATAAACTGGACAGATGTTATTTTTTAAAATACTTTTTAAAATACTTTTTAACTTTGATTTTTAATATAACCCAATGCAATTTCCTACAATCATTATTTTTAAGTAGATACAGATATGAACCCAAAGCAATAACTTACTAGTAAAATTATATTTTTTAAAAATGTATATTTCAAAAATATATTTATGTAAGAAAGTTTCAGATAAAAATATCTTCTGGTAGAATGATCATGAAAAAAAATGGTATCCTGACAGATTAACTAGAGAACATACACAATTTTCACTTCTTGTTTTATTAATCTCCCAGTTAGACTGACTTTAGAACTGTGACAATCACAGTTTCTGAAACTCATCGTTCCCTCGCTCCTGATATATGTGCCTAAGCATGGCTCTTATTGGGAACCTTCAGAGTCTTTGAACATGGCATAGGAGGTATTTTTCCATGAATACCATGAACTTTTAAAAAATATTATATTGCTATTACAACACAAATCAGTAGCCCTGAGTAATTATAATAATAAGAGTGCATTGTCTCTTGCTGACTCCCAGGGTCTAGCTCCTTGCTCTTTATTTCTCCAGTTATCAGAGAGAACAGCTGTGGCTTACATGGAATGTGCCTGGCAGCTTGAATCATCCAGATGCCAACTCCTGCTTTAAAAGAAAAAAGACTGTTTGTTTGTTTGGTGTTGAGTTGTATGAGTTCTTTACACATTTTAAATATTAACCCCTTGTTGAAGCTATTGTATGCAAATATCTCCCATTTGGTTAGTTGCCTTTTTGTTTTGTTGGTGGTTTACTTGGCTATGCAGAAGGTTTTTAGTTTGGCAGAGCCCTATTCGCTTATTTTTACCTTTATTTCCTTTCCCTTTGGGGTCAAATTCTTAAAATTTGTTCTCTAAGACCAAAGTCCATAAGGTCAGTACCCATGTTGTCTTCTATGTAATTTACTGATTCAAATCTTATATTTAGATCTTTGATCCATTTTGAATTAATTTTTGTACATGTCAAAAAACTATAATCTAGTGTCATTCTTTTGCATGTGCCAAGACATGGAGACAACGAAATCATCCTTTGATAGATGACTGGATAAAGAAGATGCAGTACATATATACGATGGAATACCATTCAGGCATAAAAAGAGATGAAATACTGCTATTTGCAACATCATGAATGGACCTTGAAAATATTATGCTAAGCAAAATAAGTCAATCAGAAAAAGCTAAGAACCATATGACTTCACTCATATCTAATCTAATAAAAGAGTAATATGCAAATTGACCCTCACTCTGAGACACCTAAGCCAAGCCCACCAGCCAAGTCATGCCCACCAGCCAATCAGAGTGGCTGTATGCAAATTAACTCAGTCAAGATGGTGGCTGGCAGCCATGGAGCTGCAATAAGCTGAAGGGGATGTGACCAGCCTGAAAACAGCCCTCAGCCCCTCACCCAGGCTGGCCAGGCACCCCAGTAGGTGAACATCCCCAAGGGGTCCCAGACTGCGAGAGGGCACAGGCCAGGCTGAGGGACCCCCCACCCCAAATGCACAAATTTTTGTGCACCAGGCCCCTAGTGTGGGATATAAAACTGAAACTCACAGACACAGACAACAGTATGGTGGTTACCAGTGGGAAGGGGGTGAGGAGTAGTAAAGAGTAAAGGGGGCCAACTATGTGGTGACAAAAGATAACTTAACTATGGGTGATTGGGCACAGAATGCAATATACAGGACATGTATCATACAGATGTACACTAAAAATCTATATAATCTTATTAACCAATGTCACCCCAATAAACTTAATTTTAAACAGAAAAAAAGCACTGCTTCTCAAAGTGATGTTCATTTCAAAGGAAACACATTTGGGTGGAGAGTAAAGGAGAGAACTGGGGAGGAAAGGAGCCAGGTTTCCATTGAATTTTCACCTGTAACAGAGATGACAGGTGTTTAAAATAGCAGTTCCCTGGACAAGGGATCACTTCTTCCTATTTGAAAAGTGTAAGTAAAGTCTCAGTGTGTGCAAATGGGTGGTTTGGCTGTAGTTACTACCCTCCTTCTTAAAATGAAGTTTGGTCAAGTTTTTTCCTCCCTATTTCAGGAAAGGAGACCTGTGTGATGTTTACACAATAGAACGAGCCACCAGAAATATCATAAATTGGAGCCCTGTGGGAGGAGGGCAGACAAGGTTTTATGTGTATTGTATCAAAATGCAACAGTTTATATAAAATTATAAGTACAGGATGATTAATTACTTGAACAGAACAAATGACCAGAGTTGAATTAGACTTATTTGTTTCATAAGAATCATACTAAAATGCTGAATTTGCAAGTGCCTAGTATTGATTACCTAAAGAGGTCTATCTATTTCCAATTATTTATTCTCATGTTCCACAGAGGAAAATTTCCAAGTGATACTCACTTTTAAATCAAGACCAAAAGAAGAAAACCAAGCCAGCATAATTACAGATGTGTTCAAGAAACACAGATTTATTCTTTGCATTTTCTTTTGAGAGAAAAAAATCTTCTTTTTTTGCTATTCAAATTGTGAACTATAACTCAACTGGACTTGGTAAATTTTATCACAATAAATTTACCCATTCGTATAAAAAACATAAGTTCACTATTTATATCTCATATTCTCATACTCTACACCTCTATCTTGACAAATATACATTAAGATTGAAGTATTTTTCCTCAGCTTCTCATTAATTCCGACTAAGAATTCCTGGAGGCATTTTGCAGTTCTTCTTCCAGTATAATTTTATTATAAACATATAATATTCTTTTTGACTGAGTATATGTCAATAAATAATGTCTTTCTTCAACCCTATCTGAATAACTATGAAAAAAAATCTATGTTCTTCCACTACTTAATACATGAATCATATCCACTTACTTGCCAGTTCACAAGTTTTACCAGGACAGTCTTATAAATGTGACTATTATAAAATAACTTTATAGCCCCCAAATTAATACACAATCCTTTCTAAAACTGAACCTAAGAACAGATATTTAGTCTTTTGCTCACGTCCTCAAAAATGTTTCCTTAGCTTACCAATAGGTAGTTATCCCACATTCTAATCAACACCACCAACCATTCTCATTTTAAATGTATTAACATTCAATCATCTTAGTTCTTACTCTAGGTAAAATCAGCTGGCTTATTCAAAGCCTTTTCTGCAGAACCCATAATTCTGAGAACCATATCTCAGAGACTACCAACATCCAGGGACAACAGTAATCTATAGGTTTTCTTGTTCGGAACTCTAAACAGCTTCCGCTTATAGACTAAACAAGAAATAAAAGACAAAGCAATGTTTGGAGAAACTCAAGAAAAAAATTTTTTTAAATTAAAGTCAAACACACACGCACACACACACAAATGACCTAAACTCTACAATCGATCATTGCTAGTTAGAATACCAGTTATTATTTTTTTAAATATATTTTATTGATTTTTTTACAGTTAGGATGGGAGAGGGATAAAGAGTTAGAAACATCAATGAGAGAGAAACATTGATCAGCTGCCTCCTGCACTGGGGATGTGCCTGCAACCAAGATACATGCCCTTGACTAAAATCAAACCTGGGACCTCTCAGTCTGCAGGCTGACACTCTATCCACTGAGCTAAACCAGTCAGGGCACAAGTTATTATTTTTAATTAAAAAGTCAGCATTTTTAAATTAGTTGCTATCCCATACAATAAAAGGCTAATATGCAAATAAACTGAATGGCAGAACAACCGGTCGCTATGAGGCACACTGACCACCAGGAGACAGACGCTCAATGCAGAAGCTGCCCCCTTCTAGTCAGTGCACTCCCACAGGGGGAGCACCACTCAGCCAGAAGCCAATTCACGGCTAGTAAGCGCAGCAGGAATGGTGGGAGCCTCTCCCACTTCCATGGCAGCACTAAAGATGTCTGACTGATGGCTTAGGCCTGCCCCTGCGAGAGGGCACAGGCAGTGCTGAGGGACTAATCCCTCCCCCTAAAGTGCATGAATTTCACGCACTGGGCCTCTAGTATTTAATAAGAGTCAGAACCTGTTTGTACCCACTGACAGTTGTAAATTTCTTCTCCTGCCACTGTCCCAGCACAAGCTCATGTGACTGCTATGCAGTATTTCTGCCCCCTCAAGTCATTGGATACTCCCCCACCAGCCTTAGTAGCAATCATCACAACTCTCTCCCACAATTTCCTGGGTGGGAAATAAACCTTCGTTGACCTATGGCTTTCAAGTTCATCACATTCTCTCAGCTTCCGGGCTTCTGTCTAGTGAGTCAGCTTTCTTCTCCTTTGATATTATTCAATTCCCTGTAGGACACCACTGTTTTTAAGAAATTGCTTCATCCCACACTTATTAGCTCATTGTTTTCTTCTTTCCCATCCAATCTCTAAATGCAAAGAGCATTATATGAATGGCTCTTATGAATGGTGCTTAGCGTCCTTATTTTGGAGATACACACTCTCAAAAATATGACCCTTGCTTGGATGGCATAGCTCAGGGGTTGAACATCAACCTGTGAACTTGGAGGTCATGGTTTCATTTCCCATCAGGGTACATGCCCAGGTTTTGGGCTTGATCTCAAGTAGGGGGTACGCAGGAGGCAGCTGATCAATGATTCTCTCATCATTGATGTTTTTGTCTCTCTCCTCCCTTCCTCATTTAAATCAATAAAAAATTATATATTTTAAAAAGATGACCCTTATGCATTCTCTAGTCACACTAACAGTTAAAAATTTAACCAAGACTTAAAAAGAAGATAGTACATGCCCCTGCATATTGCTTAACCCCACACTTACTAGCTCATTGCTATTAAATTGCTAAGTGTTGTATTTAAAATATCAAAGACTAGAGCTGTTGTTCTTCACTTCCTCGGGTACAGGCATAGGCATTCGCATCTTTAGAAAGCTTTCTAGGTTATTTTAATGTGTAGCTGGTGATGAGATCTATTGTGTTGGAAAGTCTGATTGAGAACTAGCTTGCCATTGTAGTTTAGAAAGTCAACATAGTAAAGGTAAAGGTACTAACCCTTAGCTTCTCAAACTTCAGTGTGCACAAGAATCATCTGGTGTTCTGTTAAACATACATGGTTCTGGCACTTAACCTCCAGAGAATCAGACTCCTGGTCCATCATGGGGATCCAGAACTTGCATTGTCACCAAGAGGCCCTGATGACTCTGACAGAGTGGTCATCAGACCAAACTTTGAGCAAGATCACTCAGAATCCAGTTGATTCCTGGATCTGGGGTGAAGATACTTCACACCACAATGAGGAGGCCCAGAATCAACAAGCAACATAAATATCTTGAAAAACTAAATTATTTTATAAATTTATGTTAAAATCCTGTATTTCACTATTTATTATTTTTCTAGGTAAAATAGAGTATCGAGATCAGTTTTGTTTTACAAGCACTGGATTGATATTTATAGCACTTGGAAAATTATTCTCTCTTTGGCATCATTGTGACTTATTTAGAAATTTAAAACTATTGAGGTTTACTGTTTTGGAAAGCTAGGATGAAAAATACGAAAACAAATAAGAAAGGGAGAAAACAGGAATTTAGTTGTTCATGCATGTATGTATGTGCACATGTTTTCCTTTTGTTATTTGGGGGAAAGGAGCAGAGAGGGGTAACAAAAACCAACTTAAAGGTTATAACTTGAAATGACTAAAGCTTTCAACTAGTGTACACACAAAATAAAATTCTGTGACTCTTGCTCTTTTTTGCTCAATGTGACCAAATTGTCTTAATCATCTACTAAGAAGACTATTAAAAACATATCTGTTTCTCAAGATACAAATTTTTTCATAACCAAAAACATGGGAAGGAAACAGAGTTCCCTAAAGAAAAAGACACACCATTATTTTTTCCATCTGTAAGTACTTAGAAACTAAGTGTCAATGTACATGTAAAATGTAACACATAACAGGAAAAGCTGTCTTGTGCTATACAATGCATAGAGCAATATTAGCTAACTAGAAGGGACACACTACAGTTATCTTCGTTCTAATTTTTAGACAAAGTTTCCTGGATGAGACCAATAAAAATTTACATTTGTTCTTTTTAATTTTAAAATTGAGAACAAGAATGTTAGTCAATTTTAGTCTCTTCCTCCAAATCAAGGCCTGAAATCCAACTACCTGAAACCATCTGAATCCTCCCACCTAAAAGCAGACACACCTGCAGAAGATCAAAGTTCTCATTGACCTTGGGAATGCAGCAGTTTCAAAGGAATAATCTCATTTAGTAAAAAGAAAACCATATGCCAGTCAACATTAACCGCTCTTAGCCCACATCAGGGATGATAGTTCCCTCTGCACGGGTTCGCATTTTGAACTAAGGAATTTGGCCTGAGCTTCTTCGAGCTTAGCCAGGACAGATTGATAAAGAGGTGAAACATTGGCTGAATCAGTTGCTCCATATTTCTAAATTTTTCTAAATATATCCCTCATAAGTTTGTTTTTAATAAAAATACAGAAAGGGTGTTTTCATACATATTCTACTTCTGAAATCAGTGCATTAGAGAGAACTGGGCTTATCAAATATGAGTAACAATAATTACTAACACTTCTATTGAATACCTACTCTAGAGCCAGGGACTAGTGGAGGAGTTTTATATACTTTATTTCGAATATATACAGTAATCCCCCTAAAGCACCTATTATCATCCCCGCTATACAGATGAGAAAAGTAAGGCTGAGTGATTTTCCCAAATGCAGATTAATTACAGGGACAATGAAGTACTTATAATGCAATATTCTATATCATTGAATCACATTTTTCTACCTCTGTTCCATATTTAAGGAGTAAACAGCTAACTTTTATTTAGTGTTAACTATGTGTTAGGCACTGTTCTAAGTGCTTTACATACATTAATTCTTTTAATGTTTCTAATAGCTCTGTGAGAAAAGTATTGTTATTATTTCTTTTGTACAAGTGGTGAAACTAAGGCACAAAGAGGACAAGTAACTTGCCTAAAGTCTCAAAGCTAATACATGGAGGACCCATGATTTAACCCAGGCAATTAGTTTCAGATTATGTGCTTTTGCCTATGATGCTATAAGAACATTAATAGATTCCAAATAGCCATTTTTAAAATTTCATTATCAAAACATTCAATGACATGCTCCAACCATGTGCATCAAGACTTACCATAAGAAGACAGAATGTCAATGTGAGTAATTCTAGTTGATTAAAAGGAAGATGCTAATCTTCTACCTGCCAAAATTTGGGCATAAGAGATCAGACATCAGAGACATTGTCTATGTTGACTCCTGGGTCTTCTATCAGTCAAGAAATTTCAGAGTAACAAGAATTTCATCCTAAATGAAGGTGTTTCTGCAAACCCTTTAGTATATCTCAATGGTACAACCAACAGCACATGGGAGGAGGTATACTAGTAGATAAATAACATTGCAGTAGTGGCCTTTTCTGAATTTTAGCACCACAACCATGATACATAAAGATAAATATAATGAGTCTTCTTGGAAATAAATGCTTAGCACTTCACAAAGGACTAGTGATCTAACAGGGAGAATATTTATAGTAGTTTCTGCAGGCTTTGTCAAATTTGAAGCAGAGAAAAATCAATGATTATCAATCCATCTTGTGATAACTGGTCATGATGTAACAGCTTGAGTTCAGAGATTTGCTCTGCAAATGCCATAAGACTTGTTAGCAAATAACAATTCCATTAAAATGAAGAAAATATATATCTGTATCTGCAGGTGAAAGAAAATTGCATCATTCTTTTACTTAATAAAAGAACAAATATCAACCCTGAATTCAAACATATGCAATGCCACACTTTTTCATTATGAGGTCCTCAGAAAAATTGGTCTGTAAGCTTCCCTGTTAATTCCTTTCTCTACCCTGGTCTTCTTTACTCTCCTGGGAGTTCAGCCCAGGACAGTTACAGCAGCTGTCCTTGTTGCATGGTGCTGACTTTCTGCACGCAAAAATGTGGACTCCAGAGAGATGTGATGGTGTGAGTTAACGTGAAGTCTGATTCTAGTCTTCTGGGAAGACAGAGGTTTATTGTGTTATAAGGGGGGGAAATTGTGAGTAGTAGTTCTCTCCTTAGAATATTGTTGTTCTAGTTTTATTTAACCACTAATACTCTGAAATGAATTATTTATATAGAATTAATAAAGTGTATGCATAAATAACTTAAGAAATTTTTAACCCCTCGTCTCTGATCTGTATATATAATTTAATGAATAAACAGAAAAACAAGGGAAATGGCAAAAGGATTTGCATTTAAAGTGAGTGCATTGTTTTCTTAACCTAAATGGAAAACGTGGTTTTGAAAGTTTCATAGTCTTTCTCAAGCTATAAAACCTATTAAGGTGACTTTTAAAACACCTTCATTTTTTGGTCTCTCAGAATTGTCAGATCCATTTAAGAACAAATACCTACCTTTCTAAACTTGACTGCTCATTACCGACAAAAGAGGGTTTCCACACAATCTTTCAGAAACCTCGAAATGTATGATGCTTAATGACTACGTGCTCACTGCGACTACATTCAAAGCTGGGGATCGCAGACTAAGTTATTTTTTTTTTCTTTTGAAATATAAATACTGCAACTTAGGTGGCATGGCACTACTGAAAACAGCTTGCCATATGCCTTTGATTTCACTGAGAGACATGCCATCTGCCACCACATTCAATAATGATTCCAAAGAA
>PVJC01012631.1:0-39379 GCA_004026665.1 Murina feae | reverse complement strand
ATAAATAAATAAACAAAACAAACAAACAAAAAAATATATTATAATACAAATACTGATATTTTGGCAAAAAATGTTTTTTAATGCCAGAACATTTCTAAAAATGTATTCAAAATTGAACTTAATGTCTAATTTCTTGGTTTTATATGAAACTTAAGATACTAGTAAAACAACTGCATCCAGGAATAGATAATAGTTGTAGATGTTAGTCCCTCCACTTCCAAAGCTATCTCTTTAGTTTGAAATACCTGTAGAGAAAATAAATGATCACATATATTTCCCTGAGTGATTTATTTTACTGCATGAAAATTAGCATTTTTTCACAGTACATTTCAATTATCCCAGTGAAGACAAAATGTTTACTTCCCTTCTAAGAATTACCAATTCAATGGTAAAAGTCTAAAACAAGTTGTTAAAAATATCTGTATATTGCTATAATAAAGACAATAAATATATTTTTAATACTTGGGGTAACATGATATACTAGAATATTGAGAATAAGTCAGAATCATGGTTATATTTTCTTTCTAATCTTTCATTTTGACCCTCATGTGCCTACCTTAATTGGAATGCAATATTTGTTAAAGAGAAGATTGAATTAATGAATGAATCAATTAATTATACTGCTTGGAATTCTGTATTGTCAAAGTAAATACAAAACGAAGACAAATTTGAAAATCCCCTGAATGGACAAAACCATTTAAAATACATAAGGAAAACCTAAGTTAGCTTATTTTGCAGATAAGGAAAATTTAACTTGGGCTACTTCTTATAAATGCCTGTGAAAATCATGAAAGAAACGTAATCTATTCCCCAAATTGTCACGAGGTAACCACTTAACCAATCCCTTATTCCTATAAAAACTTGAATAATATAACCAATTATTATAAATGATAAGCAGCCTCTGAATTTTCACTGTGTAAGCTGTCTTATAACAGTATATGCTGAGCTTATCCCACTATGGATCTGAGGGCTCCCGTTTGTGCACTGTTCTTATACGCACAATAATCTCTTAGTGAATATCAATTTACTGATCTCATGACGGGCCCTTGAGCTGAGTTCTGTGGCGCTGGACTAACCCCACCCTTGGGAAGCCAATCCTAACTATTACTTCAAATGTGTAATGTGAAAGCCCAAAGGTCTGAGTGATGTAATGAAAATCAGCGGGAATCTATGTATTGATCAGTAGGATCAATTCCTTCAAATATGGTTAAGATTCAAGTTGCATTTTAAAAATATTTTTAAGAATTATTTTATGCTTATGACTTATTCATAAGTTATCATCTCTACTATCTTTAACCTTGTGTAGTTTGTTTAAAACAATATGAATTACAGTGTCAAGAAACCTTATTATAAGGTAACTTTATTTTTCAGCTTTGGAAGTTTTTGTTGTTAAAAGAAAAATGCTGATAAACTATTAGAAGTAATCCAATAAAATCTGTTACTCAGATTTCTATTGACTAAAGAGCAAATTTCATGCAATATGACCATGATGAATTATTTTAGAATGTCTATATTCTAGTACTGTTTTGAATCCTTAAAATATTGTATCATGTTTAATAGCATGTTTAGTCTGTTAAATTATTTTAAAATATATATTATTTTATTATTGTTTCAAAAATGAATAACCAGTAAATGGTATAACATAATTACAAAAACTAGAACATGTCAGATAAGTATTGTTTGATGAGTAATTTGATTTTTTTTCCTAATTTATTGATTTGAGAGAGAGAGAGAGAGAGAGAGAGAGAGAGAGAGAGAGAGATTTCTTATTCCACTCATTTATGTATTCACTAGAGGCCTGGTGCACAAATTCATGCACATTGAAAGGAAATTAATTAGAAGAAATATTTTAATATTGCCATTTGCTCTTTCTCTATAATAGAAGTGTCAACCAAATTCAAGATCCACAATAATAGATGGGAACACACTTGTGTGATTGGAGCCAACAAGATTATATATATATATATTTCCTATCTAATAAAAGAGTAATATGCAAATTAGGCATCACTCAGACACAAATATGGCCGCCCCCATAGCCACAAGATGGTAGAGCCCACTCTGGCTCAGCCCTACCACTGAAGTGGTCAGGCCCGGCAGGTGGCGGGGGACCCAAGTGGCAGAACAGGTGATCAGAGAGGGCTGGGGGTGCCCTGCTCAGGTCAGAGGCTTTCAACAAAGGCCTCAGGCATGGACAAGTGTGGAGCCAGTGATTGGAGGGGCAGGGGTGGAGCCTGCGATCACAGGGGTCTGGACACAGGTGGAGCTGGCAAGCAGGGACCTGGGCCTCCCCTGCCCAGGCCTCCAGTCTTGGCCAGAGGCTCAAGGGTGGAGCTGGCAATGGCAGGGACCTGGGGATCTCCTGCCTAGGCCTGTAGCCTTAGCCAGAGGCTGCAATGGGTCAGGAGTGGAACTGGCAATTGCAGGGCCTGGGCAGGGGCAGAACCAGTGATCGGATGGGCAGGAGCAGAGCCTGCAATCGCAGGGGTCTGAGGCTCCACTGTCCAGGCCTGTAGCCTTGGCCAGAGGCTGCTAGTGGGGCAAGGGCAGAGCCAGCGATGGCAGGGGGCAGGATCAGAGCCAGTGATCACAGAGGCCTGGGCTCTATGAAGCTGGTGATCAGAGGAGGTGGGGGGTCCCCTGCCCAGGCCTGCATCTTTGACCAGAGGTTACAGGCATGGGCAGGGGTGGAGCTGGGATTGGAGGTGCAGGGGTGGTGCTGATGATCGGAGTGAACTACGGAGGAAACACCTTTTCTTACCACTCATTGGCTAAGCTCCCTGTATTCCACTGGTAATATTCTTAGTAACTTGGGTAATAAGAATCCAAAAAGGCATCTAGGGTTTTTCCATAACACTCCTGGAGAAAAAAAATGAAGGTCCACTGCTGGAGGGCTAAGAAATGTTATATCCTGCCCTAGCCAGTTTGGCTCAGTGCATAATGCCTCAGTCTGCTGACTGCAGGTTCTGGGTTCAATTCTGACCAAGGGCAGGTACCTAGGTTTTAGGCTCCTCCCTGGCTGGGACCCAGGTCAGGGCATATGCAGGAGGCAACCAATAAAGTTGTTCCTCTCACTTTGATGTTTCTCTCTTTTTCCCCTTTTATTCCACATTCTCTAAAAATCAATGGAAACATATCCTCAGGTGAGGAAAAAAAGAAAAAAAGAAAGAAATGTCATATCCAATGAAAGACACATCTTGAAAATGCCTAAAGAAAATTGTCATTTTTTTCATGGTGAAAAATTTTTTTCTGTGTTGATGAAAGCACCTTGGTGGCTGCAGTGACTGGCAGTGGCTGTAGCAGCGGAGTGATGGGGCTGGTGGCTTCCCCTGATTAGCCTGGCCACCTCTCACAAAGAGAGGCCAGACTGAGGCTTAGGCCTGCTCCCCAAGGGGAGCAGCGAGGGGGCCTAAGCCATCAGTAGGACACCCCCTGAGGGCTCACAATATGTGAAAGGGGGCAGGCTGGGCTGAGGAACCCTCCCCCACCCCTGTGCATGAAATCTGGGCCCCTAGTATATAGAATAAACTTGCTTAATTAGACCTGCTTTCTGATTTAGCTACACTTTTTCCAGCCCAGTGAAGCGCCCCAACTTCTCTTTCACGTAATTGTCAGCAACACAGCAGTACATATCAACATGAACTAGATTATTATTGTAGATCACACAGGGAGAACAAAGGGTGAAATATTTAGCTGCAGCGGTGTTTGACTATATTCTGCACAGGGAGAAAACCTGAAGTCATTTTCAAGGTCCACCATTTCTCACTTATTTTCAGTCAGATTAAGTTTCTAAACTTTCTAAATCTCTGTTTTCCGGCTAATGAAAAGAAAATAGGATTCCTCTGAGTATCCCAGCTACCTTCTCCAGGACTTCTGTGAGGATCAAATGAGATGAGGCATGTGAAAATGCTTCACAGACATTTGGTTAAATTGTAAAATGTTTGCACCTGGCTATAAAACAAGTCGGGTTCCTGGGCTGAAGACACTCCAAGGATGTTAGTCACTAGGGAGAGGAAGCTGGGCGTTGCTACTTGATGTCATTACCTGGCACCCACAGCCATTGGTTACTGGCTTGGCTGCCCTGTGGGCCACATTTTGCACTGAGGTCTCAGCAGCATAGGCTGTGATTTGATGGTCTGTCAATTCAAGGTGGTGGCGGGGGTTGTGTCCCACTTGGGGGAAATTGAGTATTGATTTGTGGGCACCAGTTCTGTGGTGCCATTTCTCTGTAAATGGCCACTGTGCATGAAGGCAGCTCCTATGTTGTACATCTGCTCCCTGGTGGTCAGTGTGCATCATAGTGACCAGTTGGTTGGACAGAGTATATTAGCCTTTTACATAGGGAGATTGGTTGATTCTTGTATGTGCCTTGACTGAGGATCAAACCCATAACCTTATATTATCGGGACAATGTTCTATCTACCCAACTGAGCTACCTGGCCACAGCCAAGTTTTGTAAACCTTTTTTTGTTGTTAATATTCACCTGAGGATATTTTGATTGGTTGCCTCCCACAGGCACTGCAGGGTTGGGGATGGAGCCTACAACTGAGGTACATGTCCTTGATTGGGTTCCTGGGAACTTTCAATCCACAGATGGATGCTTTATCCACTGATCCAA
Source organism: Murina feae (assembly GCA_004026665.1). Lineage (NCBI taxonomy): Eukaryota > Metazoa > Chordata > Mammalia > Chiroptera > Vespertilionidae > Murina > Murina feae. The sequence continues at coordinate 34,763 of PVJC01012631.1, read as the reverse complement.
ACTGGCTAGGGCTTGATAAACCTTTAATAAATGAATTTAATAAAAATAAAAAATAAATTATCAAAACCTAGTATGTGGCACAGTGACTAGAATGTAAAAGACATTCTAAAAATATACTTGGTGGAAAATAAAAGTAGAAAATATTAATCTGAAATAAATTAAGGCCAGAAAAATAGCACAATATATATGGAGATCTCTGTGCATAAAAAGTGCTAATTTTCTTTAGAAAATCTTTAGACAAAAGATTCGACAATAAAATTCAATATAATAGTATTTTCCATTAAGAAATTTAATCTACCCAATTTGCAAAAAGAGCTTCAAAGAAAGTTATTATTGATACTAGAGGCCTGGTGCACAAAATTTGTGCACTGGAGGGGAGGTCCCTCAGCCCAGCCTGTGCCCTTTCACAGTCCAGGAGCCCTTATGGGATGTCCAATAGATGGCTTAGGCCTGCTCCCTGGGCCAATGGACATTTTTAGCACTGCCACGGAAGTGGGAGAGGCTCCTGCTGTGGCTGCTGTACTCACCAGCTGTGAGCCCGGCTTCTGGCTGAGGCTTCTTCCCATGTGGGAATGCACTGACCACCAGGGGGTACTTCCTGCTGCCCCCTGGTGGTCAGTGCACGTCATAGTGACTGGTTGTTTCACCATCTGGCCGAAACTGGCTCTCCAGCATCCCCTGAGGGGTCCTGGATTATAAGAAGGCACAGGACAGGCCGAGGGACCCCCACTGGTGCACAATTGGGACTGGGGAAAGGTGTAGGAGATTGACTAGCAGGGGAGGGCTCCAGGGCATGTCCAGCCTGTCTCTCTCAGTCCCGATGGGCCAGATCCAAGCAGCAAGCTAACCTACCTGTTGGAGCATCTGCCCCCTGGTAATCAGTGCATGTTATAGCAAGCAGTTGAGTGGCCTTAGCATATCATTAGCATATTACGCTTTGATTGGTTGAATGGCCTACCAGACAACTGGACACGTTGCATATTTTATTATATAGGATTATAATTATGAAATATAATTGAGTAATGAAAAGAATGTGAGATTCAGAATCTGAGAGTGAGGCCTAATCCCTATCTTGCCATGGATTTTTTTTCTACATGTTGTCTGCTCTCTCTGAGATTTAAATACTTTATCAGTTAAAAAGTATTAAACCATATAACATTCAAGGTTGTTACAAAATTTAATGATATATGTTTTTAGATTTCTGATGCATATCATTGAATTATTGTGTATTTTTCCCCAGTGAGACAGAGTGCCCATTAAAAAAGAGTGCTTATAAAAAATAGAAACCAGTAGTCACATAGCTTAGAAGAAAACAATCTTCATTTTTCACTTAACCTTTTCCCCATAAAACTATTTTGACACACATCTCAAAGATGAACCTCTTGTTATAAGTATATATTTTCATGAGACATGAAAAAGGGTAGTCAACAAATGATTTAATATAATTTCTTAACACAGTAATAAAATAAAACACTAAATCAAACCTTGACTTTGTCCTTGTACATGCCTCATAACAAAAAGCATTTACTGTTGGGCACTAATTTTCAAAATGGTTATTCTGGGAGTTTTAAATCTAACAGAAATTCTATGTCCAGTCCTAGTAAGTAAAAAATGTTAGTAGTTGGTAAATGAAGATCTCACATTATCCTCACTTTTTATTTTAAATTTATTGCTGTAATCAAGTTCTGAAATTTCTTAACTTTTAAATGAAAATGGACTAGGTAGTTTTCAGTCCTGTCAATTAGTTTTCAATCTAAATATCTAAACTATTAAATATTTATATGTTTAAACATTTCTTTGCAATTCAATATTTACTACAGAGATATGTTTCTATTATTGCCTATTTCACTTATCTTTGATTTTTATATCAATCTCCTAATATGACCAATATAAAGTATTTGTTTTTCTCCAAATGTTTTTCTTTCATTGTTCCAAAATCCATAAAGAGACCCAAACCAACCAAACAAATAAAACTTCATTTACTCAGTTGATCATACCACAATAAAGGGTCATTTTCTTCTTATCCTTTACTCTCACACACCAAAATAATTAGGAATATCAATTCTAATTCAAAATACAGTTCTTGATTCTGCTAATCCTTAATCCCTTTCCTTTTTTTTCTTTTAAGTTCCATCTACAAAACCAACGTGCTTCCTGAAGTACTACAAAATACATTTACTTGGAAGTCCTATTTCCAATTCTTTTTTTTGCATTCACTATAATGTACTTTCCACAAGCAGTTGGAGTAACTTTTAAAATGGCAAACTTAAGTATGCAACTTTTCTGCTTAAAAGCCATTCATAGATTTCCATTGCTCTTAGAATATTTCCCAGACATCTCAATCTTTCAAGTGAACAACATATGCCTTCTGACTGCTGCCACTCCAATGTTCCTCTTGCTTCGCTCTCACTTGATCATTCACCACCGGTATTGCTAGCCTTCTTTTGTTTCATTCAACAAACCATTTTTCTTTCCTCCTCCTCCTTTTCCTTTTTCTCCTTTCTATTATTTTGGCTCAGTTTTTTAATAGACTATTTTCTCTTTCTGGAATCCAGTGATCCATCCCAATGCTCCATCGGCCTTATCCCAACACATTCTTCATATATCATTGCAAGAATTAGGGACTCCAGCTCCTAATTTAGAAACTGTAATTTTTCACGTCAGATCAGGGACATTAAAATGTTTCACCTGACAGGAAACTGCCCTCCCCAAATCAGACTTGGTGCATGGCGATGCACTGCACTCCCTGAAAAGAGTTGCAATCAAGCACTCAGGCTTCCCTGGCAAGTCACACTCGTTCACATATTTGACTTTATTGCTAGGTCTTCTTATCTGAATCCTCTGGCAGAGGTCTCCTTCAGGTGCCTCTAACGAGATCTCCTTAAGAACAAAGCGGGGAGAAGCCTTGAAGGCACCTTTCTGGACTCTGACTCGGTACCCACTACATTTCCACTTCTAATCCTCCCCCCTCACAATCTTTGCAAACCCATGGTCCATAAAACTGCCTGAGCCTTTGGTTCTGGGCTCCCTCAGTGGTGAAGACTCCCATGTCTTCATTGACCAAATGACCCTCAACCTCTGCATAGGTCCATGAAGGAAAACGGATAAAAGATAATCAGTGCTTTCTCTAGTTCCAGTCTCTTGCTTTTACCATCACAATAAGAGCTTGAAAGACTTAACACTTTGATTTTATGCTTGTTGCTTTAATTGGCCACTGAGGCACTGGGCAGCTCAGCGCTTTCTCTTTGGTGAAATGTGTGCTTATTACTTTCCCAAATTTTTTATTAAATATTTTGTTTGTTTAACTAATGAGTATTGAAACATCTTTATGTCTTATAGATTCGAATCCTCTTCTCAATATGTCTGTTTTTTAAATACTTTTTCCAGTCAATACCTTTCCTTTTCATAATAGGATGTTTCATAAAAATTTTAAAATAGTGTCCAAATTATCAAAATTTCCTTTCATAAATCTTTTAAAATATATATTTTTATTGACTTCAGAGAGGAAGGGAGAGGAAAAGAGAGAAAGAAACATCAATGATGAGAGAGAATCATTGATCGACTGCTGCCTACAAGCGGGGATCGAGCTCACAACCCGGGCATGTGCCCTTGACCAGAACCAAATCTGGAATCCTTTGGTCTATAGGCCAGCATTCTATCCACTGAGCCAAACCAGCTAGGGCTCTTTCATAAGTCATTTTTTATGTCAAGTCTAAGAACTCTTTGCCTAGCCTGAGAGCTGAAATTTTCTCCTAATGTTTAGAATTAGTTTCCATTTTTATGCATGTAATCCATTTTAAACTACTTTGTTTGTAAGTTCTGAGATAGATTGTTTATTTTCCCCCCTTATTGATGTCCAATTGCTCCAGACCATTCATTAGAAAAGTTACCTTTCCTTTATTGAATTACTATAAGAAAAGTAGATCTAAAGTTAAAAAGGTAAACCTTTCTCTCCAAAATTAGAAGGAGAGGAGGAGGAAAAGATCACAGTACCTCACCTATTGAGGACTGAACCTTTATCTGAACACGTGAATGGCCATGAGTCTATCCTGTCCAGGAAGGTGAAAGACCCCCCACAGTAATCTGTAGGATAGTCAGGCTGCCTCTTGTGGATGGTTGTACAACTACAGGGAACAAATGCTTAGAACTATGGATACAGCACAATGAGAAGCTCACTCTGGGTGCCAGCTTAGAAAAATAGGAAACAAGAACTAACTAAGAAATAACTAATTGGAGTAAAATAAAGAGCACTCCAAATCCCTCCTTCACCAGAGTAGTTAAGTATCCTACCACATAGAGTACAATTTTAGTGTGTGTTTTCTAAGCTAAGTTATAGCAGGAATGTATGTGTGAGTGAATGTGTGTGTGTGTGTGTGTGTGTGTGATTTTATGTAGACTAGATGAACCTCTCTCCCTCATAACATTATATACATTAGGAAAACAGGAGCAGACACTGCTTGATTGCTATTGGGTTCCTAGCACCTATAACAACAGCACACATTCAGTGCTTAATGACTATGGGCTGTTGAAAGAATTAAAATAAATTATACATTTATAAAGAAACATACTTTGCTTTTCTTATAATATGTTTGGTGGCAATGTGAATAAGTGTATGTGCATGTTCAACAGTGAGGGAGTTAGCAGGCAAACATGGCACAAGAATGAAATAAGAAGACTTTGGCCCTATCAGTTTGTATTATAGGGTGATCAGGTGAACCTTCTTGTCTTACATCTTCCATTAAATGCCTCATTGTCTTGGCAGATTTTAAAAGATTATCTGAAGCAATAGTAGATATGATTTAAAAGAAGGTGAACAGAACTTAAAGTGTCATTCCTTTTAAAATTCTCTTTCATAGTTGGCACAAGAATAAGGTTCACTTTATTTTTACTTACATTATCTTTTAGAAAGATAATATCTTAATAGCTATTCAGGACATCCTAAATAGAAGAATTTTCACCTTAGGTAAGTGATAAGAGTTGAAAATAACTAAATATCAAATATACATGGTTGGCTTTAATACAGATAAAACATTGGATAATTTTGAAGGCTTTTACCTAGCAAATGAAGTCGTAAATCAAGGGAATTATCTGAAAAATATAGGCTTAAAATGTGTAATAAAAACTTTTATACTATCATAAGGCTGCTCGGTTGTTTAGAGTGTTGTCCCAATATGCCAAGGTTGAGGTTTGTTCTCCTGTAGGGGCACATACAAGAATCAATCAATGAATGCATACATAAGTGGAACAATTAATCAATGTTTCTCTCCTTGTCTCAGGATCAATTATGTTTTTTAAATTAAAATATTATAGGGCTACTATAATGGGAGACAGCTGCCATTATATATATATATATATATATATATATATATATATATATATACTGAAAAGTAATAGATCTGAATTTTTAGGAATGTAAAATATATGTTCAACATTTCCCCTTTAAGAGATACAAACACACAGGCAAAGGTTAATGGATATATATATATATATATATATATATATATATATAATCTAATAAAAGCATAATATTGAAATTGACCGTTTCTTTGGGACACCTAAGCCATGCCCACCAGCCAATCAGAGCGACTGTATGCAAATTAACCCAGCCAAGATGGAGGCCAGCACTCATGGAGCTGAGTAAACAGGCAGCTTCCATTGCAGCTAGAGTAAAACTGTTTGCCAGTCACCTGGGCTTCTCTTGGCTCCAGGCAACAACATATTTGCAACATTGTCTCAATTTTAGAAGCCACAAGCTGAAGCCAACAGAAGGCTGCATTACCCGCCTAGGCCTTGGCTTAAAGGAACAGTGTATCAATTATAGAAGATAAATAAACCACAGCAACCTGCTTCCAGCCACCCTTGCTGGGACATTGGGTCAATGGGAGCTGTGGGCAGCCTGAAAGCCTAAAAACAGCCCTCAGTCCATCACCCATGCTGGCCACACCCAAATGGGGTGAGGGATCCCACTGGGGGGCTTGGCCAGCCTGCAAACAGCCATCAGCCCCTCACCCAGGCTGACCAGGCATGCCAGCAGGTGGACATCCCCAGAGGGGTCCCAGACTGAGAGAGGGCACTGGCCGGGTTGAGGGACCTCCATGAGTGCACAAATTTTTGTGCATCAGGCCCCTAGTGGATAGATAAGTGTGGTGGCAAAAAATTGAATCTTTCTATTATGACAAAGGCTATTAGTATTCCTGGAGTCCTACTGATATAACTACATGCATGCATTGTTATCTTTTGGCTTTTAGTTACAGAGTTTTCTAGCCTTCCTTACTCCCAGAAGTGGACTTCTCCACTATCCCCACCTGAAAGGAATGTGTGGCTGGTGATGTGAGGCCAGGATCATTGAAACTGTAGGGAACATGTGCAACGATCTGTTCCTGCTCTCCCAACTCCTGCCACACTCTCTAATCAAAACCCAACACTAGCCTACAAATGTCTAATTTAACATGCTGTGACTCTATGGAGTATTTTCTAATTTCATTTTCTATTGTTTATTATTGGCATTAAAGGAGAATGTTGCTTCTGTTGTGTTTTTCATTTATCTTGCCAATTTCCCAGGCATTATTATTATTTTTATGGTTGTTTTAATTCATCTTCCTAGATATTTTAGGTAGAAAAATTATAAACCTTATGATATTGTGATTTTTTATACAATACATTTAAAATGTTTTATTGATCTTATTGCAATGAAATACAACTTTCAAATAAATTAAATATTAACTGTGATTATAAACATTCTTATCTTTTTTCTTACTTTATTGATATTGTTAGTATTTAATCTTTAATGTAGATTTGCAATAGATATCAAGTATATACATTTTAGACAAACGTGGAATTCATTCTAATTTAAAATTTTTTTGTATGGATGAAGATATTGATTTATTATTTTGAGGTTAACTGTTAGGTAACCAAACTTTGCTTGTATTTCTCTTATATACTTAAATTAAGGAGATACAACATGACATTCCACACCACTAATCTCTTCTTGCATTTCTGGAATATAGCCCGCGTTCAAGTTTATTAGTCAGAAATCTCAATAGTAGGCAACTCTGTCATTTAATTTGAGTAGCAGTGAACCTAGTGGACTGTATTACATAGCTGTTGAAATTTCTCGGAGGGCAAGAAAACCAAACTCTGTGCTTGTTATCTAGTAATAGTGCAGAGGGTGGGACACTTAACTAGCGCATCATTTTCTGTAGTAGAAAGGCATTTCCGCTTTTACCTCTGTCTTTCTGTTGTGATACTAGGGACCAGGGGGTGATCCCTTTGCCACTGGTGGCCCAACATCACCAAATATCATTGCTGAAAAAAATCCATCTGCCCACACGTGGCCATCAGTTCGCATTACTTATGCCTATCCTTCTCCTCATTCTCTTGCATTTCTGCTTGGCAAACCTAAGCAATATAATTCAAGGGACAGGGATTTACTGAATATAGACAGTTGGAACTGATACTAAGTGAGCCAATCTGCACTAATGAATGACATACAGTTTCCCAGTAGCAACCAACAGCATGCTCCCACATAGAATGATGTTGTGTCCCTTGAACTAAGCATAAGCATTTAACTCCTTAAGAGTGAAAGTTCAAGTATTATCAGTCACAACATCCAACTTTAAGCAACGTCTATACCATATCCTATTAAAAATTACAATCTAGCCCTGCCCAGTGTGGCTCCGTTGGTTGGAGCATTGTCCCATACATCAAAAGGTGGCAGGTTAGATTCCCAACCAAGGCATATACCTAAGTTGTGGTTTCAATCCCCGGTCAGGCCACATGTGAAAGGCAACCAATAGGTATTTCTCTCTCCCATCAATGTTTCTCTCTCCTTCCTTTCTCTAGAATCAATAAAAATTGCAATCTAACCTTTAATCTATTAACTAAATTACAATCTTACAAATAAGCACTATATCAAAGAGTCAGTTAAATGGAACAGGGAATCACAAAATTGAATCTAGTTAAGTTGCCAAAGCTCAGAGGACATCAAACACTGTGTTGGAGACAGGAGGTGTGTTTAGTTGACTTACTTTTTGAGAAAGCATCCTGATATACCCTACAATAAACAACTAAATCCTCCATAGAGATGGGTAATGGAGACGGCAAGACCTTAACTGTAATAGGGTTGTATCCCACCCTCTAGGACAAAGATGTTTTATAGCGCCGCCCCTTATTGCTTATACTCCCTGTTTAACTGGTTCTGTAAACATTATTTCATCAGGTTGTGGGCCAGCATGATCTCTCAAAGTCTCTGTGACTAAATCATAGTATATATCAGGAGAGCTGTTTTGGCATTTGGACAAAACAATTAAGTTATATTTCCTAGACTATTAGGTAAAATTAAACTTACTTTACTGTTAACTGAGAAAGCACTTGGCACTCAATGGCCACAAAGTAGAATCCAGGGAACTGTTTTGATTTTCTCCAGCAAAGAGAGCATAACAAGAATGGCAGCTACTACATTGGATACACCATCTGAATAAGATTATAATAATTCATTGCCAAAATCTAAAGACCATCTGCTATCAGGACAGGACGAATGGGGCCAAAGTAATTGGGTAAGGGATAGAAACTGCCACTTCTAAATCCTTCGTGCTTTTAATAGTAATGCTTATATTGGCAGCATCTTCAAAGATATGATATTTCTTTCACAGTAGCAAAGATTTGGATTCAGTCCTGCTTAAACTAACACTTTGAAAACAGACTGTAAGTAAATGTACACATATTTATAAATTGTGAATTATCTAAATTTATTTCCGTGACCTAGGTTTGTTAATGGAAATTATGAAAATGTTGAAGTATTTGGAGCATAGAAGTTTTAATTTTGAGTTTTGCTTCATCATTAATTCTCTGTGTTGGGCTGAGATCTACTTCCTTTAATGGGTATGTAGGAATGAGGGTGATGAGATTGTAAAAAGGAGTTAAGTATCTTAGATGAAGTAGCTAATGGTTCCCTTAGCAAGTAGAAACAGCATTATAAGAGAGAGATGAGAGCTCATTAGTCCTTAAGTGAATTGGATTAGTATTAGGGGAGTTCTGCAAAATCAAACCACCTGAATTTTAATAAATTTCTCCGTTCTAATTTTGGGGGATTCCAAATTTCATCAATTAACGGTCCAAAGTCCATTTACCAATTTGTGAAGCTTTGAATACAGCCAGCGTAATTCAGTAACTCTCAAGACTAGACTCTCAAAATCAGATTCTTAATTATAGAAACTCAGTGATTGTAAGTGATAAAAGGTATTTTGAAGCAGCCATTGAAAATAATGACCTTTTGTCCAGGCCTTGAACAGATATTTTATTTACTTTTTCAAACATGTTTTTATTGATTACTTAGAGAGGAGAGACTTCAGTCAGCGGTCTCCTGCCTGCCCCCAACTGGGGATCAAACCTGCAACCCAGGCATGTGCTCTGATGGGAATTAAACCTGAGACTTCTTGGTGCACGGGAGGACACTTCAATATGGGATGAATATTTAATGCTTTTAACATTTCTCTGAGTTTATATATGTTAAACGACAAATGTGCTTGCTAAGCAAACCCCTTTATATTTATGTCAGCCACTGCCAAGTAAATTTATAGAAAGAGCTTAATGTCAATGGTAATATTCCATTTTTTCGAGTTATACTTCCACAGCATGACATATTTTTAGGTATGTATATCTACATTTTCTTTCTGGGAATAAATAGGAGTAAAGATAAAGTAAATACGTTAAGATAGGCATGCCTGTCTTAAATCCCAAGTTCACATCAACAGCACCCTGACAGGGCAGGCTAGGATGAAGTGAGAGACTGGGTTGGGTTAGAAAATAAGGGAGACAGTAACATTTCAAGAAATATTTAAAAAATAAACAGAAATATTAAGGTTTGAGAAAACAATATAAAATGCAAAAGATGCACAATTTGTATAATAGGTAGCTATTAATCAAGAAAGATGCTTAAGCTACAAGTGAACTAAAAAGCATTTATTTGAGGTCAGAGACTATAACCAAGAGACACAGATTTGGGTACCAACCTAAAGAGTGATGCCAGGAGAACAAAGGAAATAGGGGAAATGAAGGCTTGGGCTGCATGCATTGTCCTCAATCTGGTCCTCTGTATGTAAATTAAAGATAGTGGCTAAATCAGTAGGGATTGGTTGAGTCCAAAATGCGCACAAAGGATGCTGGTTGGCAAAATGGGTAGGCTTCTTTTAAAGTAAGGGAGGCATATGGTTTAGTTGTCATGGTGAGGACAAGACAGTGCAAGCCCAGCTGAAAAGTTCAGAAGTTAATGAAGAAACATGCTGGGTGGAACTCGTGTAAGACAAACCTCTCCATTTTAGTGCCCTTAACACAAACAACCACATGCTGGCAATTTCTGTCCACAATGTATTTATATCATTATATTTTAAATCTCTTAAATTTACAGAGTTGGAGATACCCTAATCTGCATGTTATTAAAGGAAACGTTTTTGTCCCAGAACAACTCGTGGCCTATTTCTCCTTACATCAGACACTGCAAACTAGCCCTTGCAGTTCACACTTGTTACTACTGGGAAAGTTTTCTCCATTTTACTAAAATGTAAATAGCAATTACATAAAATCCACAATTATTTCATGAATAATTGCTCAATGTTCACACTTCAAGAGTCACTGCCTTTTTGTGGCTATTATACTTACTTTACAGTGAAATAAAATGTTGGGGTCAAAGAAATGTATCTGTGCTTAATTCATTCCTGTGCCATATCCGAAAGTTGCCATTTTTCTTTTCTGGTATTTCCATTGAGTGTCAAGAATTGTATAATACATACTGATATTTCCTGAGAAAATAAATTTTAGTTAGATGCAGGGAAAACACTTGTGAATTCTAGTCCCCTACATATAAATTATTGATTCAAATAATACATAATTCCTGCCACCCTCTTTTAAACAACTTTCTGGTTGCAGTTACTTGGGATTTACCTTATTTCCATTACATGCACACACATGTGCATCAGTGTGTGCATGTGTGTGTGTGCATGTGTGTATAATCCCACTGGATAAGGCAATGAGATAAACAGACCAACATCATAAAATAAGTGTATAAGCAAACAGTATCCAGAGGTTAGTAAAAGTACGCTCCATCTAGAGAAGCAGTGTGTCATAGTTCTCAAGAATGCTGCTTCTGGAATAAAACTGCCTGCTTTTAAATTCTGGCTTTAAACATTTACTAACTGCTTGAACTTGGGAAAATTACTCAAAGTTTTTATTTTTTAATCCCCCTGGTCTTTAAAATGAAAGCAATAATAGTAATTCACTTAGTGTGTTTTTAGGATTTAATAACAATCTGAATAAAGCCCGTTTGGCACGTGGTAAATCTCAGGGGGTGGATACACATACACAATGCTTTTTTAATACTGTTACACATATTAGCTATGTTTTTTAAAGTTTATTTTTAAACAGTATTCAACAAAGATCTCACAATATGGTGTGATCTAGCTTATAAGGTACTTGAAGATAACTATGCAACTATGTCTGTGGCTGGTGTCTGGCACATAGGGACTGCGAAAGTTTTCCCCAGGCTACCATCCACTCACTGCCTCAGCCCAAGCTATCATTCCAAGACCTGACAGCTGCTCCAGAAAGCCTGGAGTTCCAAGCTGGCATGAGGAGCTTGTCTCACATTAGCTCTTAAATTCTCTTCTTTTCAGCTCAGCCCTTGATGTCTCTTCAGCTTCTCTCAGAACCCTTTCTCTTTAGCATCTGCTTCTCTTAGCCCATTCTCTCTTCTACATGTTTTATAATGTGACTTTCCTGATTTTTATCAGAAATGCATTTCTGTAACTTCTTTCATATAGAATTTAATAAAGGTATGTCATATGTGTAAACACTTACAAGGAATTTTCCATTACATAACTTCAGTATGTAATCAATTCTTATTCATTCTCTCCCTGATTCATATTTGCATCTAACAGGAGGTTTCATAAATTATTGTTAATAACTCAAGTAATGCTTTAAAATTTTTTATATCACCTTGAATTGTGAAGTACTTGCACACAAAAACACCTGTGTCTTGTGAATCTCTCTGAGTTTGTTAGAATAGGGATTATTTATATTTAGTTTCACAAATTAGACCACATTAAGATTCAGATTTATTGTATTACCTGAATTCACAGTACAAATATAAAAAAATTTATAGTTCTAATTCCTAATTAAATTTCTTAATCATGAGTGTAATTAATAGGCAAACTCATGCTAAGTAGTGGTATGGTTCCTAACACATGTAATTATTATTCTTTAAATGTATTGGGTGACTTAAATTATATGTATATTCACTACCATTACTACTATTAATATTTTTCTCATTTTTGTAAAATGCTAATAATTTTTTGGATAATGGTAAAATATGACAGAATACTATGCCACCATTTTTTACCTAATAATATCACTGATAATGAATAGGAAATGTATCTTATTCATATGCCCATTCCTAATATATCATATCCTATCACATCTTACTATCTATATATCATCCTATCTAATAAAAGAGTAATATGCAAATAAGGCATCACTGCATGACAAAAATGGCTACCCCCATGGCCACAAGATGGTGGCGCCCAGGCAGGCTCAGCCCTGCCACTGAAGTGGTCAGGCCTGTTAGCCAGTCAGGTGGCGGGGGAGGTAGGGGGCCTGAGGGGCGGAACAGGTGATCAGAGGGGGCTGGAGGTCCCCTGCCCAAGCCAGATGACTTCACCAGAGGGCTCAAGCCTGGGCAGGGGCAAGGCCAGAGATCACAGGGGCCTGGGCTCCACAGAGCAAGTGATAGGAGGGGCAGGGGAGGAGCCTGCGATCACAGGGGTGTGGGCACCAGTGGAGCTGGCAAAGCAGGCCTGCAGCCTTGGCCAGAGGCTGCCAGTGGGGACAAGGGCAGAGCCAAAGATGGGAGGGGGCAGGATCAGAGCCAGTGATCGCAGAGGCCTGAGGTCTGTGAAGCTGGCGATCGGAGGGGTTTGGGGGTCTTCTGCCCAGGCCTGCAGCCTCGGCCAGAGCTTACAGGCCTGGGCAGGTGTGGAGCTGGGATTGGAGGGGCAGGGATGGAGTTGGTGATCAGAGTGAACTACAGAGGAAACACCTTTTCTTACTGCTCATTGGCTAAGCTCCCTGTATGCCACTGGTAATATTCTTAGTAACTTGGGTAATAAGAATCCAAAAAGGCATCTTGGGTTTTTCCACCACACTCCAGGAGAAAAAAAAGGAAGGTCCACTGCTAGAGGGCTAAGAAATGTCATATCCTGCCCTAGCCTGTTTGGCTCAGTGCATAATGCTTGCATAATGGAAACATATCCTCAGGTGAGGATTAAAAAAGAAAGAAAGAAAGAAATGTCATATCCTATGAAAGACACATCTTGAAAATGCCTAAAGAAAGTTGTCATTTCTTCATGGTGAAGGGACTGGAGTCCATGTTGATGAAACACCTTGGTGGCTGTGTTGACTGGCAGTGGGTGCAGCAGCAGGGTGATGGGGCTGGTGGCTTCCCTTGATTAGCCTGATTGCCTCCCACAAAGGGAGGCCAGACTGTGGCTTAAGCTGCTCCCCAAGGGGATTAGGGAGTGGCCTAAGCCGTCAGTAGGACACCTCCTGAGGGCTCCCCATATGTGAGAGGGGGCAGGCTGGACTGAGGAGCCTCTCTCCCCCAGTGCATGAATTTCGTGCACCAGGCCCCTAGTAAGTAATAATAAATAATTACTGAGCCAACTACTAATATATGCCAGGGATTCTAATTGCTATGTTTTCCTAGCTAGCTAGAATTCAAAAAACATGTTAAATTTAAAAAATAAAGCAAAATAATCAAACAAAAATAGGAAACTGAGAGATCAGACAAAAAGTAGCAAGTATATTCTCTCTGTGCTTTCTTGGGGTATAATTGGAGAAGTGAGAGAGAGGTTAAATCTCATTCTTTTTCCTGTATCAGTGCATTAACTTTGTATATTGAAAGGATGAAATGGTATTAAATAGCAGTAAAAATGGCTCCAAGGACATCTGAAAATTGTATGAAAAATATCATTATCAATAAAAATAATCATGACAAAGAACTGTGATAAATTTTAAAAGCCTAGGGGAAAAATGATCACAGTTTTTTGTTTAACTGTGTATTTGATTATTGGAGATTTTAGAAATCACATTATGAAGGTACTTCTTTTTTTAAATTTAGATATGTTTCTAGCCAACTGAGACAGTAAACACTGTTGGATAGTAAGTTCTGAGCATATAAATGCTTTGTTTTTAGCATTACAGGTCAGGAATTTTGCCCCACAGTAGTAAAGCTAATGCTGTTCATTCAAAAGGGGCAGATTGTGTCAGAGAACTGAGTAGAACTTGGACTCATTGTGAACCTCTGGCAAATCATGAAAAGACATGAAATGCTCTCAGATCCTCAGGTGAAAGGCAATATGAAGTGAAGATAGATGCTTTGAAATGAATCTGAAATTATACTGTTATTTTGTAGTTTAAAAAATACTTAAAGAAAAAAGTGAAAACTGGAACAAATTGATATTGTGCCAACAAATGTTTACTTACCTGTTTTCTTTAATTAAAATGAAATGACATCAGACTATTTTTAGAAAACCTGAAATGTTAGTTGTTTCTTTAAGATATTTTAGATGTGATTTTTTTAAATTTCTGGGCATGTTTTTATTTTTAGTGATCTAAATGAAATAGCCACTGCTTAAAGTGTGGCAGAATTTAAAGGGCATTATACGTAGTTAAGCTTACTCCTTGCATTTATAGAGTAGAAAATCAATACTTAAAATGTTTTGCATATTCACTTATACACTTAGTTACATTACTGATAATCTTTTAGTCTGTCCAGTACTGGTTCCCCTACATCTTGGATATTTTCATTAATGAGTATAATGCAATGATAGCTATAATGATTGGAGGCCATGTATATTTATCCTCATATGTTTTGGCATATTTTTTGTCCCATAATATATTTACCTTACTTAATAAGGACAGAGATCCCTTATATTCATGATTTAAGCAGAATTATACCTCCTTTATGAATTTTACCTGGATCTCCTATTCTTTGCTAACTCCACCTATGGTGAAATTAGGTGAAATTTTTGTTTTCCATCAAGGTAAGTCAAGGCACAAGTGGAATACCCCCAAACCATCGAGTATGAGTCTAGAATTCCTTGTGCACTGAATGCATGCCACTGACTGATAAAATGTTAGTCTTTTATCTTTCTCTGTATTGAATCTCCATCAATGTAAGTGTTCAAGCCAGTTCCACAGGAACCACCCTTGATAATGCTCTACCCTGAAACACTTTGCTTCAACTACTGTTGGATAACAGGACTTCGGAAGACTATTCAAAATTTACTTAACTATAACAACTCGACAACTAAATATGTAAACACACAATACAATTTACAGATTGTAGAACTATACACTTGAAACATATATAATTTTATTAACCAGTGTAACTCCAATAAATTCAATAAAAGTAGAATAAATAAATAATTACATAAATATGCAACAATTATATATACTTATCTCCATTTGCACAGCAAAAATCATTAACTGCAATACTGAAATAGCCTCAAAATAAATTACTTTATATAAGCAACCCAAATGATCTATATCTCTACAGGAACACACACATACACACACACAATAGCTTAATCAAAATGTTTAAATGCAGGTTTCATTTGACTATAACTTTGTACCTTCATGTGTATATATATATATGTGTGTGTGTGTGTGCGTGTGTGTCTTAAAACTTGGTGTCTTAAAACAACATAAGTACATTATTTTACAGTTCAGGAAGTCAGAATTCTGAAATGTGCCTTTCCTAATTTTTACAGGCAACCCACATCCATGTCACCTTTAATCTTCAAAGTCAGCAATGGTCAGCCAATAAAATATTTCTCTTTCATTTTTCTGCCACCTTCTTCAACATTAAGAACCCGTTTTATTCCATTTGACCCACTAGGATAATCCAGAATATTCTATTTATCTTCAGTTAGTTGACAGCAACATTAATTCCATCTGTTAGCTTAAATCCCCTTTGCCATTTAATGTAACATATTCATAGATTCCAGGGGTAAGCAGGTGGCATATTTGGGAGGCCATTATTCTGCCTATCACAGCATATATAATTAAATCCTACAAACCTCTAAATATGAAATTAATAACCTCAATGCCTCCTTCATACCTGTGTGGCTTTTTTCATGCCCCTTCAAAGTATTCCTACCTATTAAAATATAGGAAGAAAGTAGGTAAATCTTTACATTGTGATAGCAATTTAGAGGTTAGCTGATAAGACTAAAGTAGCAACAACATATGAAGTTAATGAAAAATCTTTGATGACCAAGTCAGTCTTCTTTATAATCTACCTCCTACCTAGAAAGATGGATAAGAAAACTATCAAGAACAGTGAAGTGTCTGAGACACATTCAGGTATAGAAGCAACAACAAAATTACATTCAATTCTCCAAAAGCAAACAATGCAAAGGTCACAGTAACCTCCCTCTCTAACAATGAGCTCTATCAGTTAAATTTGAGTATTTTGGACATTAGAATGTATAGGCACTTATCCAAACTCCTGATGCACCCAGCATCCTGTATAATAAAGAGGTAATGTGCAAATTGACTGTCACACCTTCATAAGATGGCTGTCTATGACCAGGCCAGCAGGGGGTTAATGAGGATGACAAAATGACTGAACAGCAGCCTGCATGAGGTGACCAGGTCAGTGGAGGGACCATAAGGGACTACCAGGCTGGCAGAGGAGAGCAGTTAGGGGACACCAGGCCAGTGGGGTGGGGGTGCAGTTAGGGATAATCAGGCTGATGGGGGGTGCAGTTTGGGGTGATTAGGCTGGCAGGGGGGGGCAGTGAGGGGTGACTAAGCTGGTGGGGGGGCAGTTGGGGGAAACCAGGATGGGGGGGCAGTAAGGGGTATCCAGGCCAGCAAGAGGTGACCAGGCTGGTAAGGAGGGCAGATAGGAGCCACCAGGCTGTCAGGGAGGGGACAGTTGGGGGTGACATGGCCAGCAGGGGAGGGCAGTTAAGGGTGATCAGGCAGGCAGGCAGGTGAGTGATTAGGAGCCAGCAGTCCAGGATTATGAGAGGGATGTCTGACTGTCTGTTTAGGCCCATTCCCGGGATCAGGCCCAAACCTGCAGTTGGACATCCCCAAGGGGTCCCGGATTGGAGAGGGTGCAGGCTGGGCTAAGGGGGACCTCCCTCATGCCCAAATTTTGTGCACTGAGCCTCTAGTACTATATTAAAAATCTTGCTAAGCAAATGCAAAGTAATCTTCATCCAATGATGTGATAAAAAAGATGTTGGCAATGCCAAAAATAAATGAAATAAAAACACAAAAACTAAGTATCTTCAGTTTTCATAATGGTTCAGGAATAGTCACAGAGAATGAAACCATCAATACTAACAGAATTCAGTAGGATACAATCTATTGTAAACTCTCAGTTCCTATTAGCTTTTCTCACAAGCCATGGAAGACTGCCATATTAACACACTGATCTTTTATAAACCTGCATATTTTAAATCCTGAGTTAAGCCTGTGATTTCCATTTCTCCTTATGAAGTTATATACTAATTTTGTTTGACCACTTGGGTGAGGACAAGGAGGAATTTGGGGAGTGTGAACCCCAAGAAAGAAGATGCTTACTAAAAAGGGCTCCTGGTGGCTAACTGGGCTCACATTTTAAATGACATAGTCTAGCAGCCATTTCTACAAAAGGGCCTCACACACAGAGCACTGCATGGAGAGGCCTGCCTCTGCATTGAACTGCCTGCCTGCACTGTTTCTGCCATCTGAGCCATCCCTTATAAAGGAGTTCCTAGAATCCTATTTCAACCAACAGGACAGAGGATTTCCCCATCGAGTTGGAGCTGTGCAGATATATCCCCATCAATATTTTCACAGACCAATCAGAGCAACTCTATTCTGACCAATCAGGAGAGTGCCTTTTGGATCAATAAAACTGTTCGGATTTGGAATCTTCATCTGCATGAGGAAAGACCAACCAGGGACTGGGGTAGGTACTTCTGTCTATATGAACCAGATGCCTTCTGGCTCTGGGAGTGCACTTTCCCTTTCCACTGAAGACTGGACTACTGAGCTGGCTGAACTGAAACATTGAAGATGTGTTGCAGGAGCAGAGGGGAGCAGACAGTGCAGGCCAGAGCAGACTATGAGGAGCTCAGTGGAGCTGTTTAGCCAGAGGTGCCTGGCTCCTTGGCTGCCTCACCACTGTGTTGCCAGCCATGATGTATCACAATTGAGCTATTTTGCATTGAGTATTTTCTTTATTCACTCTACTACAAATTGGGGAATCCTGTTGACATTGAATTGGCCACAATGTTATTGTTTGACAAAAGCAATTCATGTGGCCCTGTTTTGGCTCAGTGGATAGAGCTTCAGCCTGTGGACTGAAGGGTTCCAGGTTAGATTCTGGTCAAGGGCATGTACCTTGGTTGCGGGCACATCCCCAGTGGTAGGTGTGCAGGAAGCAGCTGATCGATGTTTCTTTCTCATCAATGTTTCTAATTCTCTATCCTTCTCCCTTCCTTTCTGTAAAAAATCAATAAATTATATATATATATATTTTTAAAAAAGCAATTCATGTGTTTAAGCTACATTTGTCTACATAGGAGAATTCCCTTTGGCAATTATGAGACTGGGAAGTCCATACTAATAACACATCAATTCCAATAATACATTAAGATGTAAAAAAAAAACAAAAAAAGTACATGGAAATGGCCCAAACAGACTCACCCTCAAGTTCTCCTAATGTCACCTTCCCACTGTGAAACCTGCACAAACCACATGAGCTTAATTTAGTTACCTCTCCCTTCCATAGTCCTGATTTTTGTGCACATATCCAATGGAGCCATATGTCTATTTTATCTTTACTTGAAATTCATCAGCATACTCAGATAAGTCTGTTTGGCCATCAGTCTTCCTTGAGCAGAGAGAGATCCCAGCCACACTTCTAATTAATTATCTTTGCTCTCACGGTGGCTGAAATCAGGATAGAAGGGGAAGAAGAAATCAGTAGAGACAAAGGAAGAGGGTAGCTCCATGGCTGTGAGGCTTTAGATATACTTTTTGTTGCAAGTGCTGGGATGGAAGTGCATAACTTAACCAAACAAACTTCCAAATGTGTTTGACCTTCTGTGTGTTCTTTATCAGGTGGTAAGGTGTTCATGACTGTCATCATCTCTTTTAGTTTTGGGGAACTTGTGCAACAGCAGCCATGAGCACATTCCTCTTTGGCTGGAGCCAAAAGTTGTACATTGTAACTTACATGAAATTGGTTCCCACTACAGAAACTTTCTTAATGACAGCTAAGTCAAGGGCTTTTGTAGACCCATTCCTAAAATTATAACTCTTAAATTTTTGACTGGTGATAAAATAAAGGCTGTGTGTGTGTGTGTGTTATGTGTGTGTGTGTGTTGTAGTGGTGGTGTTTCAGGACAGGGGTACTTACTAAGATTTTATCTAGATTTCTTTGTGTCAGTTTCTCATTACTCAGTGGGTCAACTTAATCAGCACAGTAAACCCAATATGGGCAATAAGGTCACAGTTACCAGTCAATGCCTCATCTCCATTTCCTTATAGGAGTTTGTCTCAGAGCATTCTCCCAGAGAAGACAAAAGCTTGTAGCAACTCAGTCTCACTGGGAAACAAATACAATAAAACACACACATCCACAAAAAAACCACCCAAAGAAAACAAACCTCTTGGAATATTCACTCTTGCTTCTCAGCTGATGTAATGTAGGATGTTAGACTGTAGATGAGATTAAGCAGTAAGACTTCCCAGGTATTGTTGCACTTTTATTTAACACATATTATACACTCTGACCTTTCATTGTCCCTAACATCATCCAAATATCTAATAATTGGCCTGGTTTTTGCCCATAGCCATCATGAAATTTCCTCATTTTGTATGCAGTGTAGATGTGAATCTGCAATTTAATCTGCAAACAGGTCAAAAAGTTCTTCACACTTAGGATACATTTTTATCCAGTTAAAATGAGATGGACTTAAGACTAAGGGCCAGATTCTCAAGAAAGACCTCCAACTCCAAGGAGAGTTAGCTCAGCTAGAGTAACAGTTTTGAAACAGCTGTGCTGAGCCTTCTCTGTGGTAATTTTCCCCATCCATCTCCCCTCTTCCTTCTCATTAGAAGACAATAGATTCAAGGACAATTTATTGCCTGGTTGAGCATACAATTTCATCAGCAAGATCACTAACTATTTCCATGGACTTCTACGAAATTCCAATAATTGGTCAAATTCTTCTTCCTCCAAAGTCATGTTTCTTTCAGCATTCAATCATTGTTGCCAAAGCTGTGAAAGGTCTGAAATTTTACCTACTTGAAAGTGAACAATTGAGCCAACGTCATAGATGAAGTTCAGTTTATTATTGACTATACTCAAATAGCAGTAGGCAGCGTATCATCATTTTAGCCTGTGGTTTCCTTAGCGCAAATTACCACATGGCTATGAGAGGTAGGTTAGATGATACCTGAAAATACTCAGTTACATTACAGGAGGGGGAGCCTGAGTTTAGGGAACTTGAATTTTTTTGTCTTTTTTTAAATTTTGTTTTATTGCTTAAAGTATTACAAAAAATGATAAATAAGTCTCCATTTTTCCCCTTGACATTCCCCCCTCCTCCCCTACCCCCCAGTGTCTTGTGTTCATTGATTATGCATATATGCATGCATATAAGTCTTTCAATTAATCTCTTAACTCCCCCCTCCAATTCTCCCGAGCCTTCCAGCTGTAGTTTGACAGTCTGTTCAATGCTGTTTTGTCTCTGTATTTGTTTATGTTCATCAATTTATAATGGTCTTTATTATCCATAAATAAGTGAGATCATGTGGTATTTTTCTTTCATTGACTGGCTTATTTCACTTAGCATAATGCTCTCCAGTTCCATCTATGCTGCTGCAAATGGTAAGAATTCCTTCTTTTTTATAGCAGCATAATATTCCATTGTGTAGATATACCACAGTTTTCTAATCCACTCATCTGCTGATGGGTGCTTAGGCTGTTTTCAAATCTTAGCTATGGTAAATTGTGCTGCTATGAACATATGGATGCATATATCCTTTCTGACTGGTGTTTCTGGTTTCTTGGAATATAGTCCTGGAAGTGGGATCCCAGGGTCAAATTGGAATTCCATTTTTAATTTTTTGAGGAAACTCCATACTGTCCTCCATAGTGGCTGCACCAGTCCGCATTCACCCCAGCAGTGCAGAAGGGTTCCTTTTTCTCTGCATCCTCTCCAGCACTTTCTGTTTATTGATTTGTTGATGATAGCCAGGTGTGAATGGTACCACATTGTTGTTTTGATTTGCATCTCTTGGATGATTAGTAATTTTGAGCATGTTTTCATATGTCTCTTGGCTTTCTGAATGTCCTCTTTTGAAAAGTGTCTATTTAGGTCCTTTGCCCATTTTTTGATTGGATTGTTTATCTTCATTTGTTAAGTTGTATGAGCTCCCTATAAATGTTGGAGATTAAACCCTTATTGGAGATAACATTGGCAAATATGTTCTCCCATGCAGTGGGCTTTCTTGTTGTTTTGTTGATGGTTTCTTTTGCTGTGAAGAAGAAATAAAAGGCACCCAAATTGGAAAAGAAGTAAAACTGTCCTTATTTGCAGAGGACATGATATTGTACATAAAAAACCCTAAAGACTCTGTTAAAAAACTATTAGACTTAATAAATGAATTCAGCAATGTAGCAGGATACAAAATTAATGCTAAGAAATCTATGGTATTTCTATACACCAATAGTGAACTTATAGAAAGAGAGACTAAAAAAGTAATCCCATTTACCATCACACCACAAAAATTAAGATACCTAGGAATAAACTTAACTAAAGAGGTAAAAGACCTCTACTTGGAAAACTACAGAATGTTGAAAAAAGAGATAGAGGAAGACATAAACAGATGGAAGAACATACCATGTTCATGGATTGGTAGAATCAACATCATTAAAATGTCCATACTACCCAAAGCAATCTGTAAATTCAATGCACTTCCCATTAAAATACCAACTGCATATTTCACGGACCTAGAACGAACTCTTCAAAAATTCATCTGGAATAAAAAAAGACCCTGAATAGTTTCAGTGATCCTGAGAAAGAACAAAGTAGGTGGGATCTCCATACCAGATATCAAGCTATATTACAAAGCCACAGTGCTCAAAACTGCCTGGTATTGGCACAAGAACAGACATATAGATCAATGGAATAGAACAGAGAAACCAGAAATCGACCCAAACCAATATGCTTAATTAATATTTGACAAAGGAGGCAAGAACATACACTGGAGTCAAGACAGTCTCTTCAATAAATGGTGTTGGGAAAATTGGACAGGTACATGCAAAAAAATAAAGCTAGACCACCAACTTACACCATTCACAAAAATATACTCAAAATGGATAAAGGACTTAAATGTATGATGGGAAACCATAAAAATACTAGAGGAATTTAAAGGCAACAAAATCTCAGACATATGCAGAAGCAATATTTTCACTGATACAGCCCTTAGGGCATTGGAAACTAAAGAGAAGATACACAATGGGACTACATCAAAATAAAAAACTTGAATCTTTTATAATGTGTAATGCACATGTTGTCCTTTTTTCCTGGTAGGACACCTAACCTGTATTATACAGGGCAGTAAACATGCCTGTGATTTACACTGGAGGGAGGCACCTCTCTTTCATCCAAGGACTTTTGCTCTAAAAGTCTGGAACACAATGTAGTCATTGCCTCACTCACATGATATGAAGAAATGTAAATGCGTCATGGAAATTCTTTCCTATGGACTCACTCATAGAGACATCAACAGAGCAGCAATAATAAAAATTTGATACCATGAATGTGGTAGTGGTTACCTGAGTATATATACTCATCAAAAATTATGAAATAGTACTCTTAAAGTGGGTGCATTTCATTATATGCAAATTATGCCTTCACAGTTATATTTAAAAACCACCTAGTAAGTAAGCTTCAGAATTACATTTACTAAAGCTTTTGAAATGGGAGTTCAGAACAACAAAGTCCAGATATCATCAATGCAAATGTGCATGGTGATATTAGCTTAAATAACTGTCATTAAAATTGTACATGGAATATGGGTAAAGCTAGAAGGCCCCAAAAATTCACTTATTGAATTTAAATCTAGACAACCTGGTACTTCCAATACTTCTGTGATTTTTTAAAGCTTCCGCTTAATGACTTTCACATACAATGGCATCCATTCCATCCCTCATTCCCACTTACATAATTTAGGTTCATTATATAGGATACAGGTTACATGGTACTTTACAGCAGAAGGTTTCTTTTATAAAGTTGTTGCATCTCCATTGAGACTGCTTTTGGTAAGTTCTCAGAGAATATTCTACTTTGACTTTGCATCACTTATTCTGATGACAATTATTATTATTTTATTACTGGCTTAAAAAATTACCTGTTCCTAAAATCAAGCCTGAATCACACTAAAGACTGAACAAACAGTTTTAAAATCATAAATGGATGCTACAACATATGCACAGTCTTAAGCCTTTTCTGGTTGACATGTTTGACCTTATGATTGTTTTCTCCTAAGAAAGAGTTGGCTTCTTGTGGCCATGGTCTCCCTTAGCCCTTTCTTTGCAGGACTTACTTACTTTGAACGACCTACTAAAAGTTCATGTTTTAGTAAGAGATGCCATTTATTTCAGAACATGAAAACTTGAAGAAATTTATGAGGTCATTTTCTAAAAAGGGAAATCAAAATTCTCTCTCAGTGATGATGTTATTCATGTAGAATTCTAAATGACACATTTATGATATGACATTTCCTCATCAAAAGAACATTTTAGTCATTATCATCGTCTGTGTAATTTTCCAGTTTCTTCAGGGAATATATATTACTGCTACCTAATGCATGAATATCTTATACTTGAAGGTGGAGGTTAATGAAACATAGTACCTATATAAATCAGATATCCTGGACACCTGACACTATTATTGTAAGTAGAAATGTGATGTATTAACTGCTTTAAGACAACTAATTAAACAAACTTTAAAAGCATAATAAAATATATGAAATAAAAATTTAGGCTGTTTTATTCTTTTTCTTTCTACAAATTTAGAAAACATTTCTAAATGTTAGATTGTTATGACACTAGCACACAATATTCTGTTTACCCCAGTATTTATTTAAGGCATTGAAATGATAGTCATGGTCTTTTTAAATAATTAGGTTAATATGATCACTTTCCAATTCCACCATTCTTTTGTTGATAAATTAGTTGAGATTAATAATTAATTTCTACTGTTGTTTCATTGAACAACTAAAAGATTTACTATGAATATGAACCAAAAGATTGATATTTTTTCTGTTAAATTGATGCCACATAATAATTAGAGCATTACAAAAAGTCATGACAAAATGACATCTATTTTACAGCCATTTTTATTTACTAATCTAAAAATATAAGGAGTTTATGATTAGAATTGGAATTGTTTCTGGTTTAGCTTTGCTTTAATTTATTCCATATTGGAGAGTGAAGGGGTTGAAAAAAATAATAAGGAGATTCAAAATTATGGCCGAGAAGGTGGAAATTAGTCACCTTCTCACAGGAAAGAACTGGAATTATAACTAAATTATAGAACAATCAACGTGAATAATCAACTGAAATCTAGCTGAACAGAAGTTTTATTACCAAGGATTAACAAAAGAAGCCACTCTTTTGTAAATCCTTGTGTTGGGGTAGGTCTCACAGAGTCGTCCTGGGAAGGCCAGCAGTGTTTATCATGCCTACACAGACCACACTGAGACTAGCAGTAAAGATGAAGACGCAAAAAGGGCTGGCTTTGCATCTACATGTGGGGGTTGCGTATCTGGAGTTATATCTCAGCTGCAGAGGTCCCCCCTGAGGATTGTGGGGTTTAGAACCCACACTGGGTTCCCTGACTGTGAAAATCAGTGGAAATGCTGTCTTCCAGAGAGAGATGGGAGTCTGCTAAAAATCCAAGCACCCTCTTAAAGGAACAGCACAAAAAAAATCTCATTTTCAGCCACTCACCCTGGTCTCTTGCAAAGGGAAGGTGGCTCAGAGCAGACTAGAGTTATGTGAAGAGAGACTGGGTTGTATGGCTCTGGGGAAAGAGCTAAAGGGACAGCTGCCAATGTCCCTGTACTGAGTCCCTCTCTACACGGCTCAGGGACACCTTTGTTTTTAATGGAAGAGTCCCCTCCATATGACATCAGCCAGAGGGAATGCAAGAGCCCCAAACTCATGAATCCTTGCCACACCACCCGTGAGAGCTCATGCCCCATGGAGAAGCCAGCTGCCTGGGCTGGGGTGTAGAGGTCTGGGCAGACTAAGGGAGTGACAGGAACTGAGTTCTGTGGCTCTGGGATAGGGGCCATTCCCCACACCTTTCTGAAAGTTTGACCACCACTGCCTCCTCTGGGAGATCCACTAGCCTCACCCTCCCAGCTGCTGGCTGCCCGGCCCTGCTGAGCTCAGGCTTCAGGCGCTCCAGGTGGTTAGCCTGAGTTGTGTGGCTCTAGGAAGGAGGCCATTTTTTCCTTACATGCCAGACCTGTGCAGGGCCTTTCCTCCCATGGTGAGGTCTTGGTCTGTGTAGGCATGGTCAACACTGCTGGCCTCCCCATGATGACTCTGAGGCTTACTCCAACACAAAAGTCTGCAGGCACTGGTGGATGGCAGCCGGACTTGGTGTGCCATAAGACTTTTGCTGAGTGGCCCAGCACTGGTACTGAGTTTGAATCTCTATCAATCTGGTGAGCACCATCCATCCTACATAGGGACTCACTGAGAACCTACTTCACACAACTCACATATTTCCAGAAGTTCTTTCAATGACTGAACCTACTAGGCAGCCAAAGGTGGAGGCAGGCAGTTGGATATTGTGGTGCCCTGTTGTTGTTGTTGTTGTTGTTTTTTGCTAATCTGCTCCCAGGCTCAATGCTGGTGGAAGCCTGACTTGGTAGACAGCTTGGCCATTCCCATGCAAACCTAGGCCCAACAGAGGAAGCCACAAACAGTCAATTGACTTGTAGCCTCAAACAGGTTCCCCAGTGCCAATCACAGGTAGCATCTGACATTGACCTGTATCAGAGTCCTTTCCGAGAGGCCCCAGAACAGACACACCCAGTAGCAGGCTTCAGACATCACCAGAACAGGATCTATTTGTCCGAATAAGCAGTATCTTATCTCTGCAGGCATGAGACTGCTGAGGCTCATTTCATTTCATGTGGTCAGCGCCTGCATAGCAGCTCATATTCTGTGGTTGGGGTCAATCCTCACAGTCCGCCAGAATGAGGGGCAACCCCATTCACAGCTGGGCAAACAGCCTGCAAGACTCAACTACAATAGGAGGGCTCACATATCTCACACAAGGGACATTCTTGGAGTATCTAAGTTGGATGATGAGGAAAACTGTGCCATTGGGTACCACATGACACCCACTACATAAGGCTAACCTACCAAGAATGGAAGACATAGCAGATCTACCTAGTACCCAGAAACAAACAGAGAGAGGCAGCCAAATGAGGAAAAAGGAAACAAGCCCCAAATAAAAGAATAGGAAAAAATCTCTAGGAAAAAAACCTACCCACAAAAACAAATAAAACAAAATCTGAATGAGATGGAGGCAAGCAATATACTAAATATACAGTTCAAAACAATGGTTATGAGGAGCTCAAGAGAGTCTCAATCAAGATGAAATCAAATAGACCCACACTAAGACACATCACAATTAAAATGGAAAAGTTTAAAGATAAAGAGAGACTCTTAAAAGCAGCAAGCGAAGGCAGTTAGTTACCTACAAGGAAGTTTCCATAAGGCTGGCTCATAACTCTGTTATCTTTATATTTAAAGGTCTACACATTTTAAAATTTTAAAGTCTCCCTTTCCTTATAGCATACATATCCAAAACATCAGGGAAAATATTTTTTCTTGTGTCAATAACTCTCCCTTTTATAGTTTCATAGGTGCTGTTTCAAACATGTAGTTTTGCTTGCTGAGATAGTTGCCTAACTATTCTTCTCCCTTCCATTTCAAGCCTTCTCATTCTATAGAGTGAATTTTTTTTAAATATTTACTTCTTTTATTGTCTAAAGTTTTACATATGTCTCCTTTTTCCCCAACTGACACCCTCCCCAGTCATTCTCACCCCGGGCAAGCCCCCACCGCTCCAGTGTCTGTGTTCATTCCTTAAGCTAATATGCATGCATACAGGTCCTTTGGCTGCTCTCTAACCCCCTATAGAGTGAATTTTTAGAATGACATATGTTATACTATGTCATTGCTCTTAAAATAAGTCTCAACTTTTTACACAATAATTCTTTTCTTGAAACTTACTTTGCAGCACACTCATGCCAACAATATATACTTTTTTCTTCTTTTTCCTCACAGTCATTAGAAAAGCTGAGTTCCCTGGGACAAAAGAATTTGAATATTTTCTAAAATTACACAAAACAAAATATCAAACTTTAAGAACTCATTAATATTTACAAAATAAACCATTCTTTCTTAAGGTCAAAATCTGACTTTTCTAAATATTTTTCCCACGTTAAAACACACACACACACACACACACACACACACACACACACACCCCTATTACCTGATAACTGTTGTTTTTTAATTAAAATAAAATATTTGTGTCTTTGAGATTAAAGCCTTTGCCTATCATAACAAATATTCATCTTTGAGTAGTTACTAGATATGAAATATTTCTGTTAGTGGCTAGATTTACTGACTCAGGATGATGGATGAACAATTTATGGACTGCCTTGATTGACCAGTGATTTTCCCAGATTTAAGTCCAATGACCTTGGCTTCTTCCCTTGATACTGGCCATCAATGTCATTAGGAATGTGAGTGATTGGGTGTTTTATGATGTCTCCTTTTATGGCTCAGCATCCTATAACTGTAATTTATTGTTTGAGTTTAAATTTCACCAAGCTTCTAAATAACTCTTATAAATTCTGAGTGAGTTCATTTCCCAGCAGTATTCCTTGTGGATCTTCAGCTCTTTACTTGATTGCCATATAAGCATGCCACACTGAAAGACCTGTGTTTGCTTTTGAAAGGTTAAAATTCTTCTTACACTGAATTTCTCCTGACAGTTCAGGGTCCCCTCGGATGATAACTAATTTATCACTAAGTACATGAAAGAGATTATTATAGGACTCACTTTTGCTTCAATATAGAATAGGATGATGAGTCACTTCATCTTCTCAGTGTCTACTGCATTGCAACTCACTCACTCAAATATCACATTTTACTTCACAATGAAATATTCCTCTCTCTATGCTTTTATTCCCTCTTGTCTTTCCCATTAATAAATATACTTTATTGATAATTATTTCTATGTTTCTTATCTGAAAGACATGTTTTTATATTTTTTATATATTTTCTCTATCTAATAAAATATAACATTTTTATATTCTATTATGAACATTATATTATGAACATTTTATATTATATTATGAATATTATATTATGAACATTTCTGAACTTCTGTCTATTTTAAAGAATTTTGCACTTTGAACAATATTATTTAAAATTACTTTAACTTGTTTTTAAAAATTACTTAAAATATCAATATTGTATTATCTTCTAATTATAAATTTTACATGAAATGTTATTTGATGTTTGCTAAATTATACTTTTGAAGGTTCAATACTTCATCATAATTATGTTTCATCTTCTCTTTTAAAAATAAAATCATTGAATATTTTAAAAATAATTTAAGCAAATTTATAAATCATAAGCATGCATCAGATTTTTAAAATAAACTGTTTTCTTAGACAGAAGAAAACAGAGTAAAGTTAAAGTATGTGGACAAGCAAATTCATTTCCAAAATGAGTTTACAAATTTTGCATGGAGAACTCTTTACCAATAACTAATTTTAGAGATGACACTTAACATATTTATTCTTTGTTTATTTCTTTGCTCCAGACACTTAATATTTGGAGTAGATTTGTAGGTAATCATATGATAGCATGAAGGGTGCTGTACCAGGAATAAAGGGGTAGTAGAAAATAAATTTTTTTAAAAAATTAAAGCAATATAATACTAATAAGTTCATGACTAATAATAATATATAGTATAAAATTGGCAATTACATACTCCCATTTGATGTGTATGGCCAGATGTTATTTGTTCCAGGAGAAATTTTTTTTAGGTCTTGTAGTTTTTACAAGAAAAGCACATGACCATACATTTAATATTAATAATAGTTATTATGAAAATAGTGATAAACTTTGTTTAGCACTTACTGTGCCAGTCATAATCCTAAGCGTTTACCATGCATTAGCATATTGAGTCTTCACAATAGCTCTTTGAGTTTAGATATTGTTCCTATTTTTAAAATGAACAAAAAACTAAGGTATAGAATTTAGTTAACTTGTCAGATCACCCACAAGCATTTTTATACTACTGGAGGTCTTCATATGTCTTGAAAGAAAACCTGTCTCTCTTAGCACTCACTTGAAATGTATTGCAACTTATAATAGGGGCCCGGTGCACAAAAATTTGTGCACTGGGGGGGGGGGAGGTCCCCTCAGCCCGGCCTGTGCCCTCTTGCAGTCTAGGACACCTGGGGGGGGGATGTCCACCTGCTGGTGTGCCTGGCCAGCCTGGGTGAGGGGCTGAGGGCCATTTTCAGGCTTCCCACAGCCCCTTCAGGGTTCGTGCATTGGGGGGGTGGAAGGGCTGGTGATTGCAGGCCTGGATGTTTCCCACCAGAGGGCCCATGATTGCACACGCCTGGTGGGCCACCACCGCTGAGGGGACACATCGGGCGCAGAGCTGGGTGGCAAGCCAGGGGCAGACACTGGTGCAGGATCCCTCGGTGGGGCCCTGCTGCTGAGCGAACACACCTGGGGTGGAGCCGGGCAGTGGACTAGCTTCGGATTCTCTGCACTGTGCAGCAAACGCTCCCGCATACCCTGTGGAGGCCCCCGGGGGGCGGACGAAGGCAGTGGACCCTGGATGGGTGCTCCTGCATGCCCCGCAGAGGCCCCCAGGGGGTGGAGCCAGGCAGTGTATCCGGGACCGACACTCCTGGATGCCCCAAAGAGGCCCCAGGCTGGACCCCCCCCCACTGAGCTGACACACCGGGCACAGCTGTGCCGGCCAGGGAGGCTCCCAATGCAGAGCTGCCCTGCCAGCCTCCATCTTGGCTGGGTTAATTTGCTTACAGCCACTCTGATTGGCTGGTGGGTGTGGCTTAGTCATCCCAAAGAAATGGTCAATTTTAATATTATGCTTTTATTAGTTTAGATAATTGAAACACTGTTGCTTTAAGCTGAGGCCTAGGCAGGTAACGAAACCTCCTGTTTGTCTCAGCTCCGTGGCTTCTATAATTGAAACATTGTTACCGTGAGCAGAGGCTTAGCCAGCCTAGGCAGGCAGTTGCTACAGAAGCCTTTGGTTTGCTCTAGCTCCATGGCTGCCGGCCTCCATCTTGGCTGGGTTAATTTGCATACAGCCGCTCTGATGTGGCTTATGTGTCTCAGGTGATGGTCAATTTGCATGTTACTCTTTTATTATATTAGATGTGCAGACATTCAACCCTTGCTCAGCCACGTAAAAATTGGCCTTGCACATGAAACACTTTCTTACTGAGAAATAAAGAGCCCACACGGACTACTGTGCTTACTGCTTTGTGTGGGAATGTCTTTTCCTGTTTCAAGCTCCCTGTGTGTTCTTTTGTTCTGCTTAAGGGTATATGTCAATGGTCCTCATTCATGCCCCCAGCATTCAGTGTTTCAGACTCCACAGAGGAAAGGCTGACATTTTTCCAGTACAGAACTAGCGGGGTGTGTGTAGGCAGATAGGCAAATGGCCCGTGTCAGCTGCCAGAAGAGATCTGCAAGTGACGGGGGACCAACACCCATGACTAAAGCTTGTCTTGCTGCGTCTCTTTAGTTCTAGGTGAGTTAACTGTTGCACCATTCGGAACTTAACTGTGTGTGGCTTCCTTGGCAACACTAACGCTAAGATACAATTAGCAGAAATGTTTGGAGTCCTACCTGGGGTTAGTAATTGCCACAGAGTGTTTTGTTCCCCTTTGGCCTTAGTAACTGGTACATAGCACTCTGCTAAAAAAAAAAACCAAAAAACAACAAAAAGCACTCAGATGGCTTATAGAAAGAAATTCAGTATAGCAGTCTAGAAGAGTCATGGAAGTAAAACTGTCTAAAATTTGAATGCTACCATTTGAATGTTCAACATTAATAATAGTACTTCTGTACAGAATTTGTCTCAAGTCAGGTACACTATAATAGAACATTCCAAAGAAAAATTTACCTTGATTGACAAGAAAGCCTTGTCATATAATTCTACATAAATTCTAGGGCTTAAATGCATTGGCCTAACTCTACTTCTCAAAAAAATGTTGAGGTGAGACCTGGATGCCCACAGTAATTAAATAAAAATTCAAGGTTTTTACTTTTAGGCAATGGCTGTTGTGATTGCAAATTATAGTTTCACTGTCAGACTTCTACGTATGAAGTATATTTGACGGAGCTTGACATTAATCGAGCAGAGTTTCCTTCGCTTAAGAACTGTTGTGATTTTACAAGAATATATAATGACAATGAGACCAGAATCGGAGTTTATAAGAATACAATAGGTGATCCCAGGCCAAGTTTCTTCTGAAACACAATGCACCAACACAGTAATCATGGTGCTCCTAAAAGCATGCCTCTTATAGGATGAATTAGATCTTCTGACTCTCTTTCCATGAAATATTTTAATTCAGAATGGATCCCCCTGGAATAAGTAAGCATCTGGAATTCAGAGAACAGCACTTATCCATAATGAGAATTTAACACACATGAGAAATAAATCATTGTCTTTTTAATCCACTGAGATTTTAGTCATACTTACAGCATTGATCCTCTGGGTCAATTCATTTTGCATGAACCACAAGCATAACAAACTCACATATCCCAACCTAAACCTGCTTCTTTTCTATTTCCCCTATTTCAGTGAATTGTACCACCACCATTCGGTTGCCCAATTTAGAACCAAAATAGAATTTAACTTGTTTTTGCCTACTCTTATATCACTCACCAAATTCTATGATGCTAATCTTTTCATCTCCTTCTATTTTCACCAACATTATACAACTTTTGTCATTTTGTTGTTATGGTTGTGTTTGTTTTGGGCACAATATTTTCTCCAAACTATCAGAATAGTCTTCTGTAGCAAAACTTTATTCAGATCAATTTTCTGGTTTGAAATTTCAGTGACCCTACATTATTCTTTTACTTTATTTTATATAGGATATAAGTCCTTTCAAGGTATGTTCCTCTTTTTCTCAACATTGCTTTCCCCCTTTTCTCAGTCCTTATACTTTGTGCTTTACCCATGCAGAGCAGTTTTTATCTCCCAGCATTCACCATTTCCTCTTCCTCAACCCTAAATCACTCAGTCAAACATAGACTAGACTTCCATTCAGGGCCTTGGAAGCCTACGGTAGTGCCTCCTGCACTTTGTGTGTGTGTGTATGTTTGTTTTTTCTTTATTGTAACTCTGTTTAATATCATCTAAGTCTTTGGGTGGTAGCTTTATCTGGTTGTCTACTTCATCATTGAGACCTTCACATCAAACACAGATGCAGGTGTGGCTAATAGTATTTTTTTATGGTAAAAAAAAAAAAAAAAGCTCACTCTAGTTACTGAGGCCAATTTATTTTTTCTACTAAAACTTTAATTTTCTACCTTGCATTGTGTAAAATGGTGTTTTTTAATTTTTATTTTGTTTTACCTCTAAAAGCCATCACTATATCCTTCTGGTTTTATAGTGCAATAATTGTTGCTCATATATTTTCTTTCATGCTTGGTTTGCTAAATAGCATCACCACTCTTTCTGTTGTTATAAGAGTGAGAGGAGACCTTTAAGCTCCCTCCAAAAGAAGGTGCTACTTTCTGATCAGAGTATAAGTTGATTATGCTCCTGGTTTTGTATTGTCATGGTATTTCCAATGTACCTTTCCTAGGCACAACAGCTGATGGCCATCACTGTTTAAAAATTCAGTTCCTTATATTGCATGAGGTCTATTTGAATTTAACCAAGATACATGCAATCTTTTATTATCACTAAAAAACTTAGCATAATCTGATTTCCCAGATATGGAGCATTTTATTACTAAGTTCAGAAGATTTAGGTAGACTAATATCAAAAAACATACTATTTCACATTGATTGTTATTATTTCTTATACTAAATTCTTGATTGAACACATTCTTGCGGGAAAAGTCTACTTTTTTTGCAAAATATATTGTATATAAGATAAACATTGATTTAGGTTTTAAAGACATATGGCTTTAACATTCAAATATAGGACAGGCATTTGACCATTTTTCTCGCATTTCAACCAAGTCTACAAAAATCATGAGAAATATAAACACAAAATAAATATGTTACCTTATTGAAATTAAATCAATTTTCAAGGGACTATAGAATTTCAAGTTGGACTGTTTTCAGAATGTTAAAAACATAATCTTCCTAGAGCTAAGAACCCGGAAGGATTTGTTCCCTCTGACTTGCGGAGCTTGTCTCTTTCTCATTTTAAGTCCCCAGTTGGCACTCTTTGAATATCATGTTTTCTACTAAGCTGGTGCTCGCTTTCAGTTAGCCCTGCTTCCACAGTGGTCAGAGAGCACTTGATCCATGCTGCCCTCCTATTAGTAGAATCATCTTGCAGGAAAAATTCACTAAGCCACACTTCAAATCATGTTTTAAGATGCTTGTCATGCAACCCCAGCCCTCCACCTAATAAACATCTCAGTGCTTCGAGCTTAGCACAGTCCTTTCTCTGGACATTGTTTTGTTCTATCGTGAAAAGATTGCAAAACTCGCTGCTATATTCTTTATTCAGCTGAAAGTAAACTCTTAGAGCACTTTTATGAAATTAAAAGAAACAAAAGATAAAACCTTTAATCTCCTATCTATCCTGTCTCGACACCTCTTTGAGTCATCTCACAGCATTGTGTTTTAAACACCAAAAGGCGACAGACATAAGAAATGCAGGCATATGGCTAGGGGAAATAATGTAGAAGTAAAATCAAAGTTGAAAAAAAATATATATATATAATCATTCATTTAGTGTTGCATTGATAATAACAATAGAATATAAAGCATAGGAGTACAAGAAGGTAAATAAGAATAGTGCTTTCTAAAAAAGAAGAAATCAAAAGGAGAGAAGGAGAGACATGACATTTACACAGAATTTATTATCATTTCTACATAAACACAAAAATCTTTAAACTGCTCTGTGTAGCTGCATTTGTACTTCTAAAAGATAAAAATGAAATAATTGTCATTTTAGATGACTGAAAGAATGGCTGACAAGCCATTTTCTGATTTAAAAAATAATTTATTAATTTTTACAGTGTTTTGATAATTTTAGTGCCTGCTACAGTGTTTGGATAGTGTTTGGTAAGTTTTTTAGTGTTTTATAAGTGATTCAATTAATATGATGTATATGGGTTGCCAGGAAAAGTACAGGATATGCTGTCAAAATGAATTTTAAATAAACAACAAATAATATTTTCTATTTTTGAAATTTACAGAACAGAAATTTAACCATTCTTATTTATTTTTGAATTACTTCTAATTTTAGAGAGAGGCAGGGAGAGGGAGAGAGAGATAGAAACATCCTATATAATAAAGAGATAATATGCAAATTAACCCTCACACCCTCACAAGATGGCTG
>PVJC01012630.1:0-39381 GCA_004026665.1 Murina feae | reverse complement strand
GATCCATGAACATGGTATGTTCTTCCATCTGTTTATGTCTTCCTCTATCTCTTTTTTCAACGTTCTGTAGTTTTCTGAGTAGAGGTCTTTTACCTCTTTAGTTAAGTTTATCCCTAGGTATCTTAGTTTTTTTGGTGTGATGGTAAATGGGATTGTTTTTTTAGTCTCTATTTCTGTACGTTCACTACTGGTGTACAAAAATGCCATAGATTTCTTGGCGTTAATTTTGTATCCTGCTACATTGCCGAATTCATTTATTAAGTCTAATAGTTTTTTGATGGAGTCTTTAGGGTGTTTTATGTACAATATCATGTCATCTGCAAATAAG
Organism: Murina feae; assembly: GCA_004026665.1. NCBI lineage: Eukaryota > Metazoa > Chordata > Mammalia > Chiroptera > Vespertilionidae > Murina > Murina feae. Next base: position 39,053 of record PVJC01012630.1, on the reverse strand, counting down.
GACAGTTTTACTTCTTCTTTTCCAATTTGGATGCCTTTTATATCTTCTTCTTGTCTAATCGCAATGGCTAATACTTCCAGTACTATGTCTAACAGGAGTGGTGAGAGTGGGCAACCCTGTCTTGTTCCTGTTCTAAGGTGAAATGGTTTTAATTTTTGCCCATTGAGTATGATGTTGGCTGTGGGTCTGTCATAAATAGCTTTTATTATGTTGAGGTAAGATCCTTCTATTCCTACCTTGCTGAGAGTTTTTAATCAAAAATGGGTGCTGGATTTTGTCAAATGCTTTTTCTGCATCAATTGATATGATTAAGTGATTTTTATCTTTTAATTTGTTTATGTGATATATCACATTTATTGATTTGTGGATATTGTACCATCCTTGCATCCCTGGGAATCCTACTTGGTCGTGGTGTATGATCTTTCTGATGTACTGTTGGATCTGATTTGCTAGGATTTTGGCATCTATGTTCATGAGGGATATCGGCCTTTAATTCTCTTTCATTGTGTTGTCTTTGTCTGGTTTTGGTATTAGGGTAATGCTGGCTTCATAGAATGAGTCTGGAAGTGTTCCTTCCTCTTGAATTTTTTTGAGTAATTGTATCTTGATAAATCATACTAACAATGAGAAAATTTTATAGGTAAAAGGAGATGAATAGAGGAATTAAATGAGCCCTTTGAATTTTTGAGATATATCTTAAGCATTTTAGCAATAACTCATCTATCAATCAAGATACAGGAGGGAGTTGATGTTGCACTAAAATATGATCTGATGAGGAATTAACTAACAGAATTTTTACAAAGATGTGGATGCTGGGTAGTTCTTCTGGTTTTAGCTAGTCTCACTCATTCTTCTGCATTTACTTTCTAGGACTTGGCAGATGATCGGCCAACATAGGATGCCTCAGCAGAACTCTGCTCTGTTCCAGGTGTCCTCTTATTCACTGGTAGGCAAGCCTAAGCGTACTTCGTGGTGGTTAGACAAGGATATCAGGCTCACAGCAGAAGCATGCAAGGTCTCTTGAGAACTGAACTCAGAATTGGCCCATTGTCACTTCAATTTATTTTGCACAAAGCATTTAAAAAATTCATGACCACAGAGACGCTTGATTGAAGCTGCAGTGAATCAAGATATTTTTCAATCTTAACAATTAACAGATTATCAAGGATTAAGAGTTAACTGAGAAAACCCTGGGGAAAGAAAAAAAAAGAAGGAATAAGTTAATGTGATTAGAAATTAATGCAATTAAAAGGAAATAATAGAAATAGTGACATAAGAAAAAACCTAAGATTAAAAATACAGTTGTCAAAGACAAAAAATATGAAAAAATAAAACAGTTTTGCAGCTTATAATGGGTAAATTTCCTACAACATAGGATCAAATGACAAAGATTAAAAGTGCTGGAAAACTATAAGAAGCATAGATAATCAATCAATTTTGACATTTCAACAACTGTATAATATGTATTATAGAAAGAGAAAAAAACAAAAATTGAAGAGAAGAAACTCACTGCAGAAATTCTACGATATTTTATAGAGTTACTAGAGGCGCAGTGCATGGATTCATGCACCAGAGAGGTGCCCCAGTCTGACCTGCACACTTTTGCAATCCATGACTCCCGGAGAATATTGGATTGCTGGTTTTGACCTCATTCCACAGGCCTGGGGCTGAAACCAGCAATCCAACATCCTCTGAGGAATATGGCAGTGCACAAAGAGGTAGGTGTCTAGGGAGGAGCCCAAACTCGGGCCAGATCTGCCCAGCTCCCACTCCCACTCATCCAGCCCCACTTGGGCCTGCCACCCCACTGCTCAGTAGTGCTGCTGCAGAGGCAGGAGAGGCTCACACCACCAGAGCTGCTCTTACCAGCCCTTAACCATGGACCAGTCAGTCAGCTGAGCAGCTCTCCCACTGAGGTAGCACAATGACCACCAGGGGAAGCTCCTGCATTGAGTGTCTGCCCCCTGGTGGTCAGTGCGTGTCATGGCTACCAGATGACCAATCCAGCAGTTGAATGGCCGACTGGTCATTTAGGACTTTATATATATAGATAGTTTTCAGATGAAAAGGGCTGTTATTGCCTAACAGAGTGAGTTATAAAGATATTTTTTCAAAATTCTATAATTACAAGGATAAATAATAGATTCTAGAAACTTTCAATAATAAGCCACAACCAGAGCAAGCAAACAAATAAAAGGCCACCTTGAAAACAATAAGAATTAGACTATTAGACTTGGTAACAAGCATCACAATTAATAAATTTCTATGCCTTCTATTGTTAGCTATTTTGGGTTGGCAGTGTTGGATTATTTGACCACTCTATTCAAAATGGTTCACACTGTTTCTGAAACAATATTTGCCTTTAGTAAATATTTCATAAAAATTTGTTATGTTTGGAATGGACTTTGAAGTAGGCATGAAGTTTAGGTGTAAAAATGATTTTAAACAGTATGTATTAAAGATTGCACTTTTTAATTTATTTTTACTTTTTTAAATATTTTATTGATTTTTTTTTTTACAGAGAGGAAGGAAGAGGGACAGAGAGTTAGAAACATCGATGAGAGAGAAACATCGATGAGCTGCTTCCTGCACACTCCCCACAGGGTATTTACATCTTTCCACTGTCTTGAAACTGTCAGGCTCTGAGTGTGCTTTGACCAATGGAATACAGGACAATGTCAGGTCCAGACATAGCCCTTAACTAATCTGGAGTTTCTGCATCCTACCTCTAAAAACCCAGGAACCATATAGTGATAGCCCATACCCCTTACAAGGATATATGTGGATTCTGAAATCAAAAGTCTCCAGTAAGCTCACTGCAAAAATCAGCCATGTGAATGAGCCACCTTGAAAATTGCTGTGATGGTGCCATAAAAATAATCTAAACTATCTGGCAATGACTTTGGCACCAAGCAATTAGCAGAAGCAAGAATGACCCCAAGGAGAGTGATAGAAGTGGAAAGGACACTGAGATGAGAGGCTGGAGAGATGGTAATGTGTGTCTGTGGTGGCAGAAATATTATCAAAACTATTTCCTGCAATAACATTAAAAAATGAACCTTACAAGCTTGTGAATTGATCTAAAGAGATAGTCTAGGCCAACTAGTTTGTTGTAACAGTATCTCAAAAGATGCAGATAGAGATAAACTAAATATAGAAACTTTCAATAGTTCAGTATATTTTAGAGGACATATAAGAGGACTAGTAGAGTCTTTCTATTCACCTACATGTTTCTAAGGTACAACATGTTCTCAGGTAAAAACTCAAATCCAGGGCATATGGATAAAATGGCCTCAGAGTAATTTTAAGGTCAAGTGTGCAGCTGTGAAATCCTTGGCTAAGCATATGAGGTAATTCTTTGTAACTCTTTACTAGACAGATTTTCATTTAAGAATTATTAAGTTAATGCCTGCTTTCTGTGCATTATCTGATAAAGTGACTTCTAAATCATCTTAAAGGTAAGCATAATGTACATATCAGAATTTACAAAGTGGTTTGTAGAAATCTTTAGAAGCACCATGGTTCACAGTCCACTGTAGAAAGGGACCATGTTATAAAGATTGGCAGGGGGAGGGAGGAAGACATTCTGTGTAATGGTTTCAACTACCAGAAGACCCATAGGAAATCCATGGTTTTTAAGAAAATTGTGCTAACAGAAGCCCCACAGTATGGAATGAAAAATACAAAGGGTGGTCAAAATCCAAAGCAAACTTGGGATGTTCAGCATTCTGCAAGTAAGAAGAGGGCTAAGAAAGGTACTCAGTGGCAAATATCGGCCATTTCTTAATGAAATCCAGAGCTATTCAGAGTGCAGAATAAAAACTCAAAGAACAAAATCTAGAACCATGAAGAAAACTCACACAAAGCAGGACTCTGTTCTAATCAAGAATTTAGCAACATACGCTGAACTAGATTCCAGAATTTCTATGGAAGGTTGACTACCATGTTTCTTTCATCCCTCCTCTTTTTTTTAAACTTATTTTTTGTTAATCCTCACCCAAGAATAGACAGTGGAAGGGAGATGGGGGTAGGGAAGAGGGAGGAGAGAGAGAGAGAGAGAGAAAGAGAGAGAGAGACAGAGACAGAGAGAGAGAGAAAGAGAGAGAGAGAGAGAGAGAGAGAGAGAGAGAGAGAGAGAGAGAGAGAGAGAGGAAAGATACATTGTGTGGTTGCCTCCTGCACTCACCTAACCAGGTATTCAGGGCTGGGAACAAACCTACAACCCAGGTATTTGTCCTTGACAGGGAATTGAACCAGTAACCCTTAGGCGCACAGGCCAACATTCTAGCCACTGAGAAGCACCAGCCAGGGCCATTTCTCCTTTTTTTCTTTTTTAAAGAGAGCCTTTCCCTGTGCTACCGTAATGCTGCAGGTGCAGAGGGCAGCTTTATTACTTTCCCTTTTGTTCACAAATCTTTAGATTGGAAGGAACTGCATTTGAGTGAAGCTCAACGGTTAATAAGATCTGAATTAAGATTCTGAAATTTGACTTGATGCCATAATAAGCATCTTAATCTGCTCAAGCTGATATAATAAAATCATAAGTGGGTGGCTTATAAACAACAAACATTTAACCTTCTCAGTGTTTTGGAGGCTGGGAAGCCCAAGACCAAAGCACTAGCAAATTTGGTGTCTGCTAATGTTTTCTTCCTTTCTGTGACTTATCTTCTCATTCTGTGGACAGCATCTTTTTTAGAGCAAGTTTCGTTAATTTTAATGAAGTCAGCTTTTCAGTTCCTTCTTTATGGATATTGCTTTGGCGTTGTATCTAAAAAAGACAATATTACATTCAATGTCATTTAGATTTTTGCCTATGTTATCTTCTAGGGATTTTATTTATGATTATTTTGGGTTGACTTTATGGAAGGTGTAAAATCTCTATCTAGATTTGTTCAGTTGTTCCAGGACCATTTGTTGAATCCACTCTCTTCTCCATTGCAATGCCTGTGCTCCTTTGTCAAAGGCCTAATTCTGTGCTCTCTGTCCGGTTCCAATGATCTACCTGTCTATTCCTTCACTGGTGCTTCATTTTCTTGACCACTGTAGCCACATAGCAAATCTTGAAGTCGAGTAGTTATTAGCCTTCTGACTGTTTTTCTCCTTAAATATTGTGTTGGCTACTCTGGATTTTTGCTTGTGAAAAGTTTACAATCAGTTTATCAATATCCACAGCATAACTTGCTGGGATTTTGACTGGAATTGAATTGGATCTGTAGATCAAATTGAGAAGAACTGACATCTTGACAAATTTATTTTTAAGGATGAAACTTAGAATAATTTCAACTTCCCCTGCCTCCCATTTGGACCTAAAATGTAGCCATACACACCTATATGCTATTTTGAGTAGAATTTACCATTTTTTAGCTTAACTATTCAAAATCTTGACTGTCTCTTAATCTATCCCAAAACTCCCTTGCTTCTAAAGTAAACTTTGTCATTGTATTGACACACAAGGCATTAAATTCATGTTACTTTTCTATCAAGCTATGATATTATTTTAGGGATTGACAAGTACTTTATATATTGTACATTTTTTATGCATTTTAAATGGTATGTAGAATACAGGAGCATTTACTTCTGAAAGTGTTTAAAAAACATACGTTAAATATTCTGTGTCCTGAGTCTGTAGATATTTCTCTGTAATCGCTTTCTGTTTGTTTGTTTTATACACCTGCATTGTATATTTGGAGTCCCAGACATATTTAGATGAACAAGTGGATCACAGTAAGAAATTAGCCCATGCTCTGCTCCCCAGGCATACCCGGTATCAACAGGGTAAGCAGAAGAGGTTGCCTGTGTCCAGACCTAGCTGTGTCTCCTCTGGGTAACTGGCTTCTTCCCAGGCTCTGCTGCTCTGCTCACTGCAAACAGTGCTGTCCAGAAGCCCTAGGGGCTCCAAACCAACAAGTACTTTGCAGAACCGTGAAACCTTACTTATGTGAGTCCCCTACACTTTCCTGTGGTGCTTTCAGTTTCCCACAAAACAGAAATCTACTCATGTATTGGGGTTTCAGTAAAAGACCATGTGGCATTGTCACCAAATATTATGTCTAAAGCCAGTTGCTTTGCTTTTGTACCCAAAGTTTGCTATGGGAAGCTTTACTGTATATTTTTGTGTCTTAGTTTCTCCATCTGTAAAATGGGATATAAATGCATTAATAAATGTAGGTCACTTAATACAATCTCTGACAGCTAGCAGTCAGTATAAGCATTTATTATTACTTTTATTATTAATAACAATATTATTTCTCTAGTTGAGCCAACCCAACACATAATTTACCAAATAACAAAAGGACAGACCAGGGGAAGTAAGTGTACAAAATTATCTTTCATAGGAAAATTATATGAAATGGAAACTCTTCTATTTGCTCAGTTTTCATGAAAAAAAAGTATATATAAAACTCTTTGATAGTCTTGGCTCAATAATTCTACTTCTATTTTTGTCATTCTAAGAATATATGTAACCTGTAAGTATTCACAACAATAATTAAAATATAAGATTTCTCAACAGTAGGGGAATAGGTAAATTAATTATTGCAAATCTATAAGTTGCTATATTAAAGCAACCTTAGAAATTTTATGTTAATCATCATCTAAAAACAAAACACTTATAATATTTAAGGTACAAATTACAGTAATTTAAAATTATATGTAGCTTTAAATCTCATTAAATATTCATAAATGTGATAGGTATGTAAAGAAAGAAATGGTGAAAGTTTTTTCAGAAAACCCCTTGTTAAATCCTTTTTTCCAAGGCTAGGAAGTTTCACATTCACAACACATTGAATGACTTTCCCATGTTCTTTGAAGAAGATGGGACTAAGATACCATGACTGCTGCTCATTATTGTTTCTGGAAAGTCTCAGCAACATCCAAGTGTACCTTTTTCTAATACATGAATTTGTAATTATTGTAATAAATTGAACATGTACTTTCATTGTTCTTTGAGAAATCACTATATAAAAATTGTGCCAGCCCTGGCTATTGTGGCTCAGTAGGTCAAGTGTCATCCAGAGCACCAAAAGGTCACCAGTTCAATTCTAGGACACATAGCCAGTTTGCAGGTTCGATCCCCGGTTGGGGTGTGTATGGGAGGCAACTGATCAATGTTTCTCTCACATCAATGTTTTCCGGTCTCTCTCCTTCTCCCTTCCTACCTTTCTAAAATCAATAAAGGAAAAGTAAATTGTGCCAGCTTACTGTTGAATGCTCATTCTAAATAACACAGCAGGCCCTACCATTTAATCTTCTGCAAATGGGTAAGGGGCTTTGATTGATTCTGATCACTGTCAATCTCTTTTTCTTTAGAGAGGTCGCCAGGCGATTGGGATACATATGAATCTAGTGTTTAAATGCTTTGTATTTCCCCCATAACTGTTGTGAGAGAGGTCTACTTCTGATTAGATAGAGGAAAAATAAATCAATCTCAAAAGGATGATGGAAATCATAGGCAAAGGCCTGAAACCACTGAGGCACTGTCCTAATGTGATGATAGGGCATTCTACAGAGGAATAATTAGTAGAATAAACCATAAATGTTCTCAGTGTATATTGAAATTTCTAACTCAGCCTTTAATTTGTTTTTTTAACTTTACTTTTATTGCTGACACAGCCTTTATTTTAAATTAACCAAAATTAGTCCTAGCCTAGAGAAGGCAGGTAAAAGCAGTTTGAAATAGTTTAGTTTTTGCCCTGGCCAGTTTGGCTCAGTGGGTAAAGCGTTGACCTACGGACTCAGGGGTCCCAGGTTCGATTCCAGTCAAGGGCATGTACCTTGGTTGCGGCCACATCCCCAGTAGGAGGTGTGCAGGAGGCAGCTGATTGATGTTTCTCTCTCATTGATGTTTCTAACTCTTTATCCCTCTCCCTTCCTTTCTGTAAAAAATCAATAAAATATATTTTAAAAAGAAAAAGAAAAAATAAATAGTTTAATAAGTTAGATTTCAATGATTTGATTGTCATCATCTTTATTTCCTACTCTACAAGGTCCTTCTTTATCCTTTCTACCAGTGATTAGTGCTTAGTCACTACGAATTGGTGAACCAAATGAAAAATTATGTACATCAGTTGTGAAAGTTCGAGGTTTGTTCCTGGCTCTGTCATTAAAATGACCAACACTCTCTCCTGAATCCTCACCATGTACTTGTAGAGATTTTAACTTCCAAATTTCAGCATGCCACAAATATTTCCTATCTTTACGATTTCTAACTATCTATAATAATAAAAGGGTAATATGCTAATTTGACTGGATGTCCTTCCTGATGTCATTCCGGATGAAGCTGGGGCTGAAGCAAAGGTGCCTGGGTCCTGGGTCCCGGAGGGAAGCTGGTACCGGCAGCTGGGGGAAGGAAGGCCTACTCTTGAAAGAATTTTCGTGCTTTGGGCCTCTAGTTTATAATACAAGAAGCTTTTCAGCATATTTTCCTGGCTGCCTTAAATGCAAATCTTCAGACACTGAGGGGCAGTTGCCCAGTGTTCTTAATAGAAGGGCCTGGGACAGAGCAAGTGTTCGCTTCTGTTCCTTGGCAGGGACAGGACTGCACTTCTTCATGAGTCCTAACACAAATATATCACCATTCTTTTCATTCCCTGTGTCTCCATTCACTTTTTTATTTAGTGTATATTTTTCTGAAAATTGGATAATAAGTTACCACTCTCCTATGTCCTTGTTAAGGTAGTTTTTCATTGCAATTTCCTAATTGTGTAGTGAATGTAGAAAAGTCCTCATCACAGCATATTATTACAGTTATAATGCAAACTAGAGGAAGATCATTTAAAAAGTCTAATTTGGCAATAAGCTCAAATGCTGCCAAAACCTAGCTAAATACATTTTACCATAGTTTAAAATATTATGCCTAAAAATACCAGGCAATTAAAAAAATAAACTGTACAAACTGAAAAGTACTTTAACCATAGAAAGAAAAAGTATTTAGAAAATAAGGTCAGAAAAAATATAAAGGACACATATTTTAACTGGCAATATAGTTAGATCAGGTAGCTGTCTCACATTCTGCTGTCGTTAGTATTTGGAATGTAATCAGAAGAAATTGATAACAAATAGTTTATGTTGGCAATATGTCTATGTCCAATACTAGGAAATTAAAAATAGTATAAATACAGGATGTTAGAGATGTGACGAATGGTTTTCTCTTATCAAAATACTAGAGGCCCAGTGCACAAAAATTTGTGCACTCGGGGGGGTGGGGTCCCTCAGCCCAGCTTGTGCCCGCTCACAGTCGAGGACCCCTCGGGGGATGTCCACCTGCTGGTTTAGGCCAGCTCCCTGGGATTGGGTCTAAGCTGGCAGTCAGACATCCCTCTGGCAGTCTGGGAGCTCTCGGGGGATGTCCACTTGCCAGTGGGGAGCAGGCCTAAGCTGCAGTCGGACATCGTTAGCACCGATGAGGAGGCAGGAGAGGCTCCCACCACCACCTCTGTACTGGCAGTCGTCAGCCTGGCTTGTGGCTGAGCAGAGCTCTCTATGTGGAAGTGCATGACCACCAGTGACAGCTCCTACATTGAACATCTGCCCCCTGGTGGTCAGTGTGTGTCATAGTGACCAGTCATTCCCAGTGGTTCTGCTGTCAGGGTCAATTTGCATATTATCCTTTTATTATATAAGATTACTGTCTCAATGAAGGCTGTATAAAAGGAATAAAATAATTTACACAGTGTTAGATATCTGATTAAATATACTTCTTTTTTGGTTTAACTTTCACACATATCACATTACAGGGGGAAAACAGCTAAGGTCTATGAATATAAAATTAAAGTAAAATATTATTAATAACCAATGAATTTGTATCAATTGCTGGATAATTACCTAAGCATAAGACCTAAAAGATTTTTATAGACATATTTTTATATATATACAAGACAGGTACTTTGTATACTATCTATAGAACCATTTTTTGTGTTATACTTTTAATTATCTCCAGTGATTCATTATGATCATATCAAAGTGCAATATAACTTTTCAAAATCGGAGACTTAGAAAATAATCAAGAACTATCCACTTTTTTAGAATAAGTATTTGTTTTTGAAATGCCTTCTTCACTGCACAATAACTGTTTAGCAACAGATGACTCCTACAGAATAGCAATTCTCCTGTATGATATTGCAATATTCAAGCTCATTAGCCTTTAAAATACAGACATTTTCTGTTTTAAAACATACAATTGCAATGAAAGTACAAAGAAATACTTAGCTGGGCATCTGATTTCCAATAGACTACCCAAAGGCAAACTAATTGACATTTTTTAACCTCAGAAATTGTTAAATTTACTGAACTACTTGAACAAAAGTGCAATGTTTGAATCCATATATTAAGAGGAAGTTTATTTCTTTCAACTCTCCATGTCAGTTAGACTGTGGACCTTAAGTCATTATATAATTACTAGAGGCCCGTAATTCATGTAAGGGACTTGGCCCTCACAGCCCCGGCTGCCGCAGCTTTGTCTGAAAGCTAGTCTGGGGTTCGGAAGGTCATTCCGCTGTTTGGTCTAATTAGCATGTTAGCTCTTTATTATATAGGATGTTTATTATACCTAGGTGTGTGCATGCCTATGGGTGTGAGTGTTGTGTATAAATGTGTATGTACATATGCCTAAGGTTGAACTTCCCTAGAGCTGATTCTGGGACAATAATTTGAAGACTAGTAATTTATTTGGGATGCATCAATAGAGGCATTGGTAGGGTAGAGTGGAAGTGAGGGTGATGAGGGAAATAAGTCAACGGGAGGGATTTTAGTGAGTAAGTGACCCCTGGAGGCATCTCGGGCTCCACAGTGCTGGGGGGGCCTCTGGGGGATGGTTCAGAGCATGCCCCACAGTCACTGCAGCAAGGTATGCAAACCTAGGATGCTTGCCTCCCAACTCAGTTCTATTATAGGAAGAATGGTGTTTCCAGGGCGTTAACTTCCCAGCAGTTAACATGTCCTGCAAGCAGCCCAGAGGAAAGAGCCTCAGGTAGGGGCCCACATGTTTGCAGCAGAGCATACCCAGGCCTTCAAGGCAGGGCTTTCAGAGCATGTGGTGGAATACACGATTGGTTAATTATGTAAGCTGATTTTATCTACTTATTTATTTTTCTAGAAAAAAATGGATCACTTTAAAATGTATATAAAATATATTTCTCCCTTTATGCATTACAAAAGTATATCTATTCACTGTCATTGGGTGTAGATTATTTTTTTGAGATAGTTATTTCACTTTCTTCAGATAAACACCCAAAGTGGAATTGTTGGGTCATATGGCAGTCCTAATTTAAACTTTCTGCAGGACTTAATATTATTGTTTTCTGTAGTGACTGCACCAATTTCTATTCCCACCAACAATGAACAAGGGTTTTCTTTTCTTTACATCCTCACCAACACTTGTTATATCTCCTGTTGTTGTTTTGTTTTTGATGATAGCCATTCTATAAGGTATGAGGTGATGTTCCATTGTGTTTTTTTATTTACATTTCCCTGCTGAGCACCTTTTGATGTACTACTTGTTGGTCATTTGCATGTCTTATTTAGAAAAAATGTCTATTTGGTTTCTCTGCCCATTTATTTATTAGATGAGTTTTTCAATAGCTTTTTCTGAGATTAACTTGGTTTAGTACAAAACAGTGGTAGCCTTAGATTCAAATATTGAACTATCTATTCACAAAACACCACCTATTCACTGAAATTCTGCTATTAAAAGCAAGTTATAAATTTAACATTTCAAGCATGTGTACTTTCATTGCAACTGAAACATTATAATCAAATTAGTCTGTTTATAATTAAAGTCTTACACACTTCAATTAGTTTAGTAGGTTGTTTGTTGACCAAGAAACAAATATTTCATTACAAAAAGACAGAAAAATAGTGACCCAGATCATTAAAACTAGATTTTCCTGGGAATATTACCCACACAAGTACTTGAATGTGTTTTATGTATTGTCATTTTATGACCACAAATATCTTTTCAATAATATTCCTTAATATATTATTGATGAATAAATATACTATTACAATATTTCATAATAATTTTATGGTCCACAAGTTATTATATTATGATTCACTAGAAAATTGCATATATCTTATGAATACTTCAAAAATGGAATTGTCTAAGCAACTGACATTCTTTAATTCAAACCAGAAAGCTTACTCATTTTTGCAATAATTAATTAAGTGTTAATACATAGAAAGGCATCATGAGATTATTTCTTCCTTTTAGAATTGTTGCAACATGATACTTAAAGGGAATAATTTTTTGTCTAAATTAATTGGATTTTTGGTACTAATTTTGGTTTTATTATACTGTAAGTTATATATTTTATATTTTGAAGATTTACTTATTTCAGAGTAATAATGAGACTTTTAAAAGAGGCAGAATTTTTATTTTTTATGATAAATTTTGACCTTCTACAATAGGAAGAATTATAAATAAAATCATATGAAACTTCTGCTATCAAATCTGCACATTGAATAATTACATTAAGATTATTTAATGTGCTGGCAAAGATGGCAAGTAGTTTAAGGTAGATGTTAAAGTACTAGATACAATTTAGAACAATTCATTAAGTCAACTATTTAAATTATCATATCATAATTTTATTTTAATTTGTAGCCAATTGTTATAATTTGTATAATCAATACATAGTGAAATAATCCAAGATAATTACATAATTGGCAATATTTTTGTATATAGCACATATATCCTTTTTATTTTGATGGTCACATTAATATATATCAATGATAAACTCTATTTTAAAATGTATATTTCAAATACACTCAAAATATTTCTGGATTCATTTTATGTATCTTTCTCTCCCACATAGATTATGTTTATAATTTTCAATTTCTTTAATACTACTTTTCCAGTTCTTTTGTAGCCCTAGAAGTACCTTTCAAATTGTGGTCTCTAGAATAACGCAGAATTGTTTTAAAGGCAAATTAAGGAGACAGAAAAGAAAGACCTTCCTTAGCAAGGGAGTGGAGTGTGTGGTTTGGTTATCTTTTGAAGGTATGGCCATCCCCTAACCACGAACTTGATGCACTTCATCTAAAAAAATACACAAATAAACAAATAAAAGTATGCATATGAATATGTACCAATAGATACACATACATATGTATATACACCTATGTATAGGTAAACAGTTATGAATATATGTAAATTCTTATTAATAGAAAAATTTGTATTGTAATACTTTAGTGACTAGGTTGTCCACATTTCATTCCTCAGAGAAACTCCATTAATTTCTAGTATTTTCTCAATGAAGAGATGAGTAAGCTAGGATTCAGATGCTATAGTAATTGAAGCTCTCACTGCACCAGGCAGCAGTAGAGTAGTGCTCTGCGGTGTCCTGTGCCCACTATCCATTCTATTAAAGTTGGCCATGCAATCAGGCAACCAACTTTAAGTCTATTGAAAACAAGGACTTATGAAATGCTTAATTTACAAAAGATAACAGAAGACAAGTCACTCTATTGTTAACAAATTTCATTATTTTGTGACCAAAAGAGCATGTAATATGATATGTATAATTTTTCTATTTGCTGTACACAAGCTATAATTCCATTGATATTCATCCTAATAAGCATTTTTCACCCTATATTACAGTTCACAATATAATGGCCTGAATAAACCTCTGTCCTATAGCATGGCACTTCATAGTGATGAATGTATCAAAATCTGGTGACCATGTCTTTTTGTATATGCATTACCAAAGTGTCAAGAGCTGATTCATACCCTGAACATAATTGGTTTCATCCAAGTGTAAAGTAAAAAAGCTACAGCCAGACAAATGTCATAGTAGTTGGGTGATGATCAACACGTCTGATAATGTTTTGCCAACTGCTCACACTGCTTTTTCTCAGTGCCTGAGATTTGTCATAGCATTTGCCACTATTTTTTATAAGCTTTAGAGCAAGTGTAATACAATTTATTCCTAAACTAAGGGTACAACTTTCCATTATGCCTCAGTATTTATGATCTCTTCTTTGCATTTGGAAATAACATTCAACAACTTTAAATTTGCAAATGTTCTTTTGTGCTTATTCTGTATGACACATAATTATTTTTTTAGAGAGCAGCAAGCAATGCTGTTCTGAAAAGGACATGAAATTTCCATGCCTTCCTCTCACTATCTATATGGTTGCTAAGAAAATTTGTTCAGAAGTGGAGCAAATGAATCTCCAGCTCAATTAAGTTCTTTTATCCATATTTTCATAATTAGGTCTATGTTCACATTTTTGAGGTGACTTGGCAAATTTTTGAAGCCATATACTTCTTTATTTCAGTAGATCCTGGAGTTCTGTTGGCCATTTTACTTTATGGTCTTATTTTCTGTTACAGATTCCCCATCAATGATTTTGTACCGTGGTGAAATGTTTCCAAACCCTGGTCAACCTTGGGGAGTTGGAATTATAATGTATATAATAGTAATAACAAAAACTCTAACAAATATAAATATCCATGCAAATTATACTAGTTTAAGTTCAATTAAACCAATGGTTCTCAACCTGTGGGTCGCTCCCCCTTTGGCGGTCGATGACCCTTTCACAGGTGTCATCTAAGACCATCCTGCATTCAGATATTTACATTAGGAATCATAACAGTAGCAACATTACAGTTATGAAGTAGCAACGAAAATAATTTTATGGTTGGGTCACAATGTGAGGAACTGTATTTAAAGGGCTAGAGGGTTGAGAACCACTGAAGCAATATAGTTATTTTAGGACATGAGCAAACTTTCAGGATAATAATATAGTCATTATAAGATTTCTGTGAATATTATTTTTTTTTATTGAAAATGGTTGAAATTTAGATACAAATATAATAATTACAAGTCCCTTTTATACTATACCATGGGGCATTAAATGCCACTAGCAGTTCACGGACAACATTTTGAGTTCATACAGAGTACAGGCTGATTTCAGTACTGAATGAAAAATCTATGCTCATTCTACCATGCAATAGAAGTAGAAAGTGGTTAGACATTTTACAATCAAAAGAGACTCATTTATTTTAGAAATTGGATGTCTATATGTAGAAGGGGGTATTAACATTCCATTTATATGCTTCTTTTCATCATACTCACCAATGAGTTTGTGTCCTTTTGACATAATTGAAAATAGTAATGCCAGGGCCGGCCAGCAGACCCTGAGTGACAGATGAATGGATTACTCCAACACAACATTTGCTTTGAAAGAGAGGGCTAAGGTACTATTTGGCTAAAGGAACCAGACAGCTTCGATTGCCTGCCTTGTTAGGCTTTTATTATAGCAGCAGTTTGAGTTAAATTTCATCTTTTAGATACAATCAGTAGGATAAGTAATCTTGGGAGGACCCATGTGTTTGTAGTATCCTTTAAGCAAGGACACCCAAAGATTAAGCATAAGGATTCCAGTAAACACCCAGGGGTCTGCAAGTGCACAGACTTGATTGGCAAGATCAACAAATAATTAGGGGTGCTGCCTTTGGCACTCCCCTTCGATAAACAGAGTGGACAGCCTTTGGTACACTTCCCTTTTCTCAGAATGTCCGCCTTACAAACTTTCCAACCAAGTCTCGTGTGCTCCCCAACGTAATGACAGTTCTGACAGGACACAAATGAAACCAAATTAACTGTGATCCAATAACTGGTGATCTATGTTTATGTCACTGCTGCAAAATGTATTGTAACAAAAATAGCTAACCAGAAACTTTGATATTGTCATTAAAAGGATTGTTTAACCAGACTGTAAATGTATATCTGAAATGACTAACCTAAGCCATCAATCAGATACATAAAGTATAAGTTTCTAGTATTCCAAAGAAATTAAAGGTGTATATTCAAAAAACTAGCGGTGCTTCAAAACCTATTTTCTCTCATTAGTGAATTACCACCTACCCAGTGTGAGATTGCTGTGGTCATTATCAAATGTTAAAAGGATTAGAAATCCCCGACAAGAAAATCTAAAAATTATACTTCAGTGATGTCTTTCGACATATATATATATACTAGGGGCCTGGTGCATAAAAATTTGTGCACTTGGGAGATCCCTCAGCTCAGTCTGTGCCCTCTCACAGTCTGGGGCCCCTCTAGAGATGTCCACCTGCTGGCATGCCTGGTCAGCCTGGGTGACAGGCTGAGGGCCATTTTCAGGCTTCCCACAGTCCCATCAGGTTTTGGGTCCCTACTGGGGTGCCTGGGCAACCTGGGTGAGGAGCTGAGGGGCATTTTCAGGCTGCCCATAATCCCTTCAGGTTTTGGGTCCCTACTGGACTATCTGGTCAGCCTGGGTGAGGGGCTGATGGCTGTTTGCAGGCTGGCTGAACCCCCCAGTGGGATCCCTCACTCCATTGGGGTGCGGCCAGCCGGAGTGACGTACTGAGGGCTGTTTTCAGGCTTTCAGGCTTCCCACAGCTCCCATTGACCCAATAACATAGCAAGGCTGGTTGGAAGCAGGTTTCTGGGGTTTATTTATCTTTTATAATTGATACTGTTCCTTTGAGCTGAGGCCTAGGCAGGTAACAAAGCCCCCTGTCTGTTTCAGCTCTGTGGCTTCTATAACTGAAAGAATGTTGCCTGTAGTCGTGCCCATGCCTGCTGTTTGTTTCAGCTCTGAGGCTTCTATAATTGCAACAATGTTGCAACTATGTTCCTTGGATCACAGAGAGGCCAGCAAACAGCTTACTCCTGCTGCAACAGCAGACATCTTACTCCTGCTGCAACGGAAGCTGCCTGTTTACTCTAGCTCTGTGACTGCTGGTCTCCATCTTGGCTGGGTTAATTTGCATACAGTTGCTCTGATTGGCTGGTGGGTGTGGCTTAGGCATCTCGTAGAAACTTTCGATTTCAATATTACTCTTTTATTAGGTTAGATAACACAAAACTAAAAATTGTTTTCAGTGATGTCTTTTATATAATACTAGGAGCCCAGTGCACAATATATTGTGCACTTGGGGGTCCCTCAGCCTGGCCTATACCCACCCACCCTGAGGCCTGCCACCCACCTCATGTGCCCCATCAACCCCACACACCCCTTGGCCCACCACCTGCCCAGAGCACCCCACCCACCCTGCCACCTGCGCTGCACCCACCTCCGTAGTTGTGCTGACGGCCTCCATCTTGGCTGAGTTAATTTGCATACAGCTACTTTGGTTGGCTGGTGGGCATGGCTTGGCTGGTGAGCATGGCTTAGGCATCCCAGAGAAACAGTTAATTTCAATATTATTCTTTTTTTTAGAGTAGATAAAATATTACCAAATAGTTTGCATATCCTATTTAGATAAAGAATCCAAAAGTTTTCATTTTGAACTGTGTAAACTACAATATTAGAGAAGGCCACATTGTTTTTTCATGGACAATTGGGCAAATGTTAATAGAGTTTAAATTATATTGAAATTACTTTGGATAAATGATATACAAATGTTGGACATACTTTTCCTAAAACAACATTGCAAAAATAGTATGCCCGCCTGTACACATGCATACATGCACAAAACCCACAGAAGAACTGTGAAATTATATGCTTTGTTAAAGTTTATTTTTATTGATTTCAGAGAAGAAGGAAGAGGGAGAGAGAGATAGAAACATCAATGATGAGGGAGAATCATTGATCGGTTGCTTCCTGCACATCCCACACTGGGAATCAAGCCCACAACCCGGCACGTGCCTCCACTGGGAATTGAACTGTGACCCCCTAGTTCATAGGCTGACACTCATCCACTGAGCCATGTGTGCTTTTAATGATCTTTTGTGATGGCTTAGCATCTGGTCAGCTACATAGGCGATATTATTAGTTACACACAAAAAATCATTTTTTTCTTTAATTATCATATTTCTCCCATGGGTGATTAAATAAAAAGTGCAGGGTGCGACAAAAGTAGATTTATAGTTATTCATATGGAAAATAATACAATAATTCATAAAAAATAATACAAGAATAAATGTTGTGTCTTGTTTACTCACAACTGTATGCCTACTTTTGCCCCACCCTGTATATAATTAGAAATAGAGAGGCCAATTCAATTATTGACATCCAAATACTTATTTTTATCCTTCTAATGGCAGTGGTTTATGGTGATTGAAGGGTAAATAATGGCTATATTTTCTGATATCATTCCAGAATCAAAATCATTCCAATGGTGTTGAGAACTGAAGAACATAAGTGCTTACAACTGTGATTTTTACATATGGCCATTGTCTTTTAATCATTTCAATTGAAAAGAGCATATGTCAGTTTATTAAATATTCTTACTGGTTTCTAACAAGAGATTCCAGGAGTTCTCTAGATTGTGAACAAGAAATTATTTTCCATTTTCACTGTGCCAATGCATAGGATTGAAACAGCACCACATAGACTAAATTTATTGTAATTAGATTTGTGTATTCCAGTCTATGCCCGAAGATGAGTTCATCTGCTTTTGGTAATATCTTCTAACTTCCATGTAAATATTAATGAATAAGTAAAAAGAAAATGTTTTACAATTTTCTGGTATTTTTATAAAATTATAGTACTTGTTTGATTGTGTATTCCATAGCATTAGACAATTTTATAATTAAAACACATCTGAAAATGCCACTTAGCATGTGTAACAGCTAATGAATAAAATTAGTGATATTTGGGATGGTATTTAGATTTGTAGCAAGACTTTTTAACCCTGTATTCAAGGATATAATCAGGCTCCTCTCGTAGCTTCTGGTAGCCATAGTCATTCCTTGACTGTAGATGGCCATCTTAACCCTTGATCTTTGTGTGTGGATGTCTGCCTGTCTGTAGGTACATTTCCACTTTCTATAAGGACCCCTGTCATATTTTACTAGGACCCACCCTAATGACCTTACCTTTTTTCTCAAATAAACATCACATTCACAGATACTAAGGGTAGGACTTACATTTTTTTTTTTGAGGACATAACTCAATTTATAATACTCAGGAATCATACAATATGTGTGGCATGTACAAATCTTCCGCTAAAACCTGGTTGGTATCAGATCTTTTGCTAGAGGAATTCGTAAGATAGCAGCAGGACTCTGATGGTGCTGAGAGCTGAAGAACATGAATGAACCGAACAGGTTATTGTTGGAAAGCAGCTGGCATAATCTAAGCACAATGATGAAAACTGACAGAATGTTTGCAAGTTCCAATTTACGGGTCTTGTTAAGTAGAACCTCTGGAAAAAGCAGATACTGGCCAGGGAATGTGCATTCTTGAAACTAGCAAGTATAAGCTGCCTTTGAGGCTAGACTTCTGCCTTGAAGAAATATTGTTAGGCATATAATCCAAATTAGAGGGGACAGAGACCATGGGGGAAAGAAGAGATATAACAGATAAAAAGTGTGAGAGTAAACCAGAGCAGCCAAACAGCAGAAAGTGCTAAGATATATTTTTTAACACTTCTTAAAAACAATTGAAAAGGGAACTCGAAGTCCCTGAAGCCAGGAAAGCAAATTCTGTTCTCCAGCCTGTGCTCAAAGTGCAAAGCAATTCATAACACCTACACACAAGAAATAGACAAGGTCCATGTGCATCCTGTATAAAGTTATTATAAGAAAAGAAGACTGAGATGTGGAAGATCCCTACAAACAGAGGGATGATGACACAAATGTGCTCACTAAGCAACACCACAACCTGTCAAAGCCCCAAATGCACAGGACTTAGAGCTCAAGTGGGCAGCAAAAGAATGTGCATATACAGACTTTCTGAAATGAATGCTCTAAAAACAGAGAGAAGGGACCACAGTGGATTCTGTAAGAGCCGATGAGAGGGAGGTCAGGGGCCTTGGGACAGGACGACGCCTAGCTCAGGCTTAGTTGGGCTGAGGGAAATGTCAAAGCCATCTAGGTCAAACCTAATATTGTGTGGATGCTGGCTGCCATTTCTTACTGACTGGAAAGAAGGGGCTGCCCCACCTAGGCTTCCTGGCCCTGAGTCAGGAAGAACTGAATTTCCTGTCCTTCTAGTCACCTCCTCCGCTGAAAGACCACCTCCGCACCCTCAGGAATCTCACTCCAACAGCTCTGCACCCTCCTGTACATCTGTGTCTCCACCCCCTCAGGCTGTCTGCATGCGCACTACCCCACCCCAGAAATTTCCCCTGAGCTCCTGCCCTGGTCTACTCCACACACTTCTTTAGCCTAAGGATTCTCTCTCAGGATTTCTAACTGCACCACACACTCAAGCCTGGGGTTCAGCCATTCCAGTGGGCGCTAAGGCAGGGCTGCTCACAGGGCCTGCTCACTTTGCACACACAGCCCTGGCTGTCCTCACCGTTCCCTGCTCACAGAGCTGCTTGTAGACATTCACACAGCCCACCTTTAGGATTGTCACCCATGTGTATTGCAGCAGCATCACTGCTGGGTCAAGGCAGGTAGATGGATGAATGGAAGGAGGGAGGGAGAGATCAGAGAGCATCAATAATCTCTATATATAAAAACCCAGCAGCCATTAGGGCAGAATGACCAGGACAACCAGAACGACAGTGGCTATGACATGCACTGTAGCAGCCAACCAGCCTGATCCGGGCCGGATCACCCTCAACACCCTGATCAGGGTGGAGCCAGTCAGCCAACCGCTTTGGCTGGCAGAAATGTGGGGTCAGGGACCTTGGAGGTGCTCGGTCTCGGGCAGCTGCACGGCAAAGCTCTTCTTTGGCGCAAGTGGACCAGGGATCAGGGCACTGGAGTCAGGGATGGGGTAGGGAGGCTTTCCTGGCAGCCACAGCAGTCCCCACAGGCTGTGCATAGCACCCGAGCATCTGGCCCTTGTTGGAGCAGTGGCAGAAATAGGGGCCGCAGGGAGCAGGGGCGATGGCACACAGAAGCCAGGAGGCACGAGGCCTAACCTGAGCTCTTACCTCAACTGCTGGGCCCAGCAGCACCATCAGGTGGGCCATGGTGTGCAGTGAGGCACTGGACCACCCACAGGGAAGAAGCAAGCCAGGAGGGCAAGACCCCATGCCAGTCAGAGCCCCAAGTGGCAAGGGTGGGATGGGAGCTGGAAACCCTGGTGGAGTGGGCGGGGCTGCAGCCCTGTATCTTTTTGGCCTTGGCCTTGGAATTCTGTGGGCAACCAGTGTATTGCCTACCAGTGTGTCAGAGGTCAGCCCCACTTCAAGAGAGAGGATGTGGTGGAAAGTGGAAAGGCCACAGGAGGGATGGGAAATGTTGTGGCCATCTTCAGGAAAAATAGCTGGTCTTCAGTAACTATGAACAGTTAATCTTTGGTCTCCGTTCTATAGAAGAGGAAGCTGAGACTCAAAGAAGGGAGCCTTCTGCAATACCTCACGTGCTTCTTATACCTGACCTTGTGCAGCATTGTTTTCGTTGAAAGCAGAGGATCCAAAATGTTTTTAAATCTCTGCTATTTTAGGAAGGAAAGAATTCAGCACAGGGAATCAGTGCTTGGGAAATCATCAGAAAGCTGGAGGAGTAGATATTAGGCTGGTCCCCCAGGAAGACGCCCTGGCCAGCAGGAGGACCTGCTCCCTCAGCCACAATTGAATTCTAGGACACTCTGGCCACAGCTGTGGCCCAGGAATTGGGAAACAGTTGACCTGGCAAGTGCCCTCCAGCTCTCACAAAACTTGGCACTGCCTCTGCCACAACTGCCTCTGCACAGCCTGGATTCCGCTGCTGAAAACCTCCACATCTCTGCAAGCATGACCATCAGCTGCAAACAGCCCAAAATGCAGGAAGATGCCTCTGCCCCATTTCTGCCTTCAATTGGCAGAAAGGAATTCATATCCAGAAACCTAGCTGCAAAGGAGTTTGGGCAATTTCCGACTTTCATCTAGGAGTAGATCTTGCCGATGTACTTCATGCGCCTGATATTGATAAAAATGGGGCCCGGCTGGTGGAGCTCAGGGGTTGAGCATAGATGTATGAACCAGGAGGTCACGATATGATTCCCGATTAGATTTCGGGCCTGATCCTCAGTAGGGGCATGCAGGAGGCAGCTGATCAATGATTCTCATCACTGATATTTTTATCTCTCCCTCTCCCTTCCTCTGAAATCAATATATTTTTTTAAAAGTGGGGTCATACTGTATAGTATACGTGTTATAACAAGTTTTTCACTTCATAGATCACTAATATCTTTCCTGTTAAAACCATACTTATAGAACATTATTTATAATTCATTTTAATTGATCTCAGAGAGAAGAAGGGGGGAGAGAGAGAGAGAGAGAGAGAGAGAGAGAGAAACATTGCTCTGTTGTTTCCTGCACTCACTGGACTAGGTACTAAATCTGCAACCTGGGCATGTGCCCTGACTGGCAATTGATCCACCACATTCTGGTGTATGGGACGATGCTATGCTAGTACCCTGACCCCAAATTCCAGCCTCCAGAACTGTGAGAAAAATACATTTCTGTTTTTTAAGTCACACAAATTTATGATATTTTGTTATGACTATCTGAGCTGACTAATCTTATATAATAGCCCAGCACCTGGATGGCAGGATGTTGAAATGACCGGAACAACCGTGGCCCCTTTCCCTGGTCGGCCATCAGGGTAGGCCAATTGGACCCCACCAGTGCACAAATGTGTGCACTGTGTCTTTAATATACACTGAGTGGCCAGATTATTATGACCACCTGACGTTTGTAGGCAAATTAGCTGTAATTTTGCACTGAAGTTGCTAAAGGGCCAGACCATTATAAACATCTGAATAGCACAACATACCTAAGTATCGTTGCTGATCAAGTTCATCCTATCATGTTGATGGCATATCCCAATGGAGATGGCTTCTTCCAACAAGACAATGTGTCATGCAACGGTGCTCATATTGTGCAGGAGTGGTTTCAAGAACATGAGGGAGACTTTACCTTGCTTAGGTGGCCCCCACAATCACCAGATCTCAATCCAACTGAGCATTTGTGGGACAAAGCTAAAAGAACCATCAGGCAGCTGGTTCTACAACCATCAAATCTCACAGAACTGGGCAGTGCTATTCATCAGGCATGGTGTCAGATTCCTCGCATCACCTTTCAACATCTCATGGAGTCAATGCCAAGAAGAATCACCGCAATATTGAAGGCAAAAGGTGGCCCAACAAAGTACTGATGGGGTGGTCAGAATAATCTGGCCGGTCATAATAACTTGGCCACTCAGTGTGCATATACATATACAATGGGTGTGTTAAGTGGCAATATGCCAAAGTGGTTTTGTGGTCTTTACACATGAATGACATTTTGTATTTATATAAAAAAAATGGTAACACATATTGTCTCTCAATAACCTATGATATTGTAGAGCACATGCATTAAAAAAAAAACACACATCTTCCCACATATTTTAAATCATGTCTGGATTAATTATAATACCTGAGACAATGTAAATGTTATGTAAATAATTCTTGTATTATATTATTTAGGGAATGATGATAAGGAAAAATGCTCATGCATTTCATTTTCAGTACAGCCCCAACTATCATAGGCTTAACTACATGTCAGCAACAAAATAATTTCAAAAAAATTACATATATCTTCATATATATGTATATAAATCTGAGGTTGTTGAATCAGAGGATGCAGAACCTATGGATGTGGAGGACCAACTATAGTTGTACTTGGGGATTCAGAACAACAGAATGGAATAGGAAAACCTTATTTTTAGAGAATCCCTGAGTCTTCCCATGGGATAAGTTGACTTTGGGTATAAGGCAACGCCAAATAAGTTCATTTCAAATTGATGAAGACTGATGGCAATGGCTATACTTTACTTTATAATCTTATTTGAGATACACAGGTAAAACAGGCACAGAATTAATGTGCCTAAGATTTTAACATATTTTATATATTCTATTTTTATAACCATTTCTAAAGATTTTCTGTGATCTGATGTGCTCAATAATTATCATATTTCTTATAACAATAAACTGAACTCTCACAATAAGTAGACTTGAAAATTATATATTCCTAATCAACCAGTTTATCCCAGATGATCAATTATTGTTCTTCTAGTCTGTTTGGTAATGGAGACTAATGTGTACTTTATCTTTTTGTTATTGGTTTTTTTTCACTGTTGTCTATGATAAAGTATGTGTAGGAAAGTATTTTAAGTATTGTAGTATTAATCTGGATCTATATTATATTTTAAATATAAATGTTATTAATTTTATATGGTAATTTGATATTGAACATCCAGGGTTAATGACAGTGATGAATATAACCAAATATAATTCATTCCCAGAGTAATATGAAAATATCATTAAGTCCCAGTTAAAAAGCATCCTTGTTCATTTGATTTGAAAAAAAATGATGATAAAACCTTAAAGGAAACTAGACTTTCTCCATTGTGAGCAGTTCTATGGAAACAAATTTGAAATATATACACTTTGCTCTCCTGGGCTTTGGATAACTCAACTGAATATTTCAGAAGCCACAATTGTGTTAAGAAGAGAACTTAATACACGGTAGAAGCCAGACTAATCAGGAAAACAATGCTATAACATATGTTGTTTTCACTGTAGAAAAATCCAAATGGGACATTCTGATGACGGAAACTGAAATTAATTTTATAGGCATTAACATTAGTGAGTGTTTCACACATGCAAATACAGAACATTTCCCTTGATGGTAAAACAAAATGTGGGTATCAGGAGGGACATAAATAGAAACTCATGGCTCCTTACAACCAATTGAATTTTACATAAGCATTGTTTTGATTATCATATAGTTTTTCCTCTACCAACACATGTTGGCTAAAATAATGACAAATATTTTTAAATAAATTGATACTATTTTGATATTGTTCAACAATTTCTTTAACTTCAAGAAGCATTAGTATACTGATATATATTTGCTTTTCATTCTTCACATTTTTGTTCTATTTTGCAAAAGCAAAATATGTATCTATGGTAAAAATTATTCAAGCTCTGGCTGAATGGCTCTGTTGGTTGGAACATTTTCCTGTACACCAAAAGGTTGTGGGTTCAATTCCTAGTCTGGGCATACCTAGGTTGTGGGTTCAATTACTAGTCAGGGCACTTACAAGAGGCAACCAATTCCTTCTTACTCAAGTTTGAAGATCCATAGTTAGTTTGACATTCCCACACAAAAATAGTGTTTTTAAGATACTAATTTTATTACCAATATATTATTACTCATGTATTTGTGAGCTTTTATTTATTTGTTGGTTCCACATGTTTATAACCATACTCAGAATTCTTTCCTTGGCATCATTACTAAAATTGATTTCTTTACATCTTGCTTTTTCAAAGCCTCATCCTATCTAATCCTATCTAATAAAAGAGTAATATGCAAATTAGCTGTCACTCTGTTACAAAGATGGCTGTCCCCATAGCCACAAGATAGCGGCGCCCAGTCCGACTCAGCCCTGCCACTGAAGTGCTCAGGCCTGTTAGCCAGGCAGGTGGGGGGGGGGGGAGGCAGGTGGCCCAAGAGGCAGAACAGGTGATCAGAAGGGGCTGGGGTTCCCCTGCCCAGGCGAGAGGCCTTCACCAGAGGCCTCAGGCATGGGCAAGGGCAGAGCCAGTGATTGGAGGGGGAAGGGGTAGAGCTACTGATTGGAGGGGTATAACAGTGCCCTACCCAGGCATAATGCCTGGGCCAGAGACCTCAGGCCTGGGCAGGGGCAAGGCTGGAGATCACAAGGGTCTGGGCTCCGCAGAGCCAGTGATCAGAGGGGCAGGGGCAGAGCCTGTGATTGCAGGGGTCTGGGCACCAGTGGAGCCAGCAAAGCAGGGGTCTGGGGGTTCACTGCCCAGGCCTGTAGCCTTGGCCAGATGCTACAGTGAGGCAGGGGTGGAGCCGGTGGTCTCAGGGCCTGGGCAGAGGCAGAGCCATCAATCAGAGGGACCTGAGGGTCCCCTGCTCAGGCCTGCATCCTTGGCCAGAGCTTACAGGCCTGGGCAGGGGTGGAGCTGGGATTGGAGGGGCAGGGGTGGAGCCACTGATCATCAGAGTGAACTACAGAGGAAACACCTTTTCTTACTGCTCACTGGCTAAGCTCCCTGTATGCTACTGGTAATATTCTTAGTAACTTGGGTAATAAGGATCCAAAAAGGTGATCTAGGGTTTTTCCACCACACTCCTGGAGAAAAAAAATGAAGGTCCACTGCTGGAGGGCTAAGAAATGTCATATCCTGCCCTAGCCAGTTTGGCTCAGTGCATAATGCCTCAGCCTGCTGACTGCAGGGTCTGGGTTCAATTCTGACCAAGGGCATGTACCTAGGTTGTAGGCTCCTCCCTGGCTGGGACCTAGGTCAGGGCATATACAGGAGGCAACCAATCAAAGTATTCTTCTCACTTAGCTGTTTCTCTCTGTTTTTCCCTTCTCTGCCACATTCTCTAAAAAGCAATGGAAACATATCCTCAGGTGAGGATAAAAAGAACAAAAGAAATGTCATATCCTATGAAAGATACATCTTGAAAATGCCTAAAGAAAGTTGTCATTTTTTCATGGTGAAGGGACTGGAGTCTGTGTTGATGAAAACACCTTGGTGGCTGTGGTGACTAGCAGTGGCTGCAGCAGCAGGGTGATGGGGCTGGTGGCTTCCTCTGATTAGCCTGGTCGCCTCCTACAAAGGGAGGCCAGACTGTGGCTTAGGCCTGCTCCCCAAGGGGAGCAGGGAGCGGGCCTAAGCTGTCAGTAGGACACCCCCTGAGGGCTTCCAATATTTGAGAGGGGGCAGGTTGGGCTGAGGGAACCCCCCCCCCCCAGTGCATGAATTTTGTGCACCGGGCCTCTAGTATTCTTATATTAATGAGCAGTTTATTTGAGGCCTGAAAAAATAAGATAAGATGGAAAGGTAGCAGCCTTAATTTGAAACTTGCTCAGTTTATATTTGAGAATTCTGAATAGACTTGTTGTTCAGAGGATTTTTTAGAATCTTATCTCAGACTTTTGGGATCTTTAAGACTTTTGCTTTTTCAAACCTTTGTTTTCAAGCTTTGAGATTTTTTCTACTTCATTTCAATGCTCATGAGTAAGATGATTATTTTTTAGTTTTATTGTCTTGTATGTTTGCTATAATGCAACATAAAATATATTCCTAAAAATATTTTCCAAATTTAGATGAAATATGAATGAACTTTGACAGAAAAGGCAGGTCAATCAAACTCTAAATGCAGTTGTAGTGATAATTTTGAAAATCCTTAGAAAACAACACCAATTTAAAGAAATTGAAAGTGCAGAGACGTATATTATCTTTGGTAAATATAGAAGTTATTTTTAAGTGTTTTGGTAAATGTAGCCTGATGGAAATGCTATAAGTAAGTATTGAGTAAGGTGAATGTGACGAATATACAAAGATCTCCTATACTGCCTGACTAGCACTTTTAATACAGACCATGGGGCCAAACTCAGTGAGGAGAAAGAAAGTAGACTGAATGGGAATGATGAACAATTTTGCATTTCTGCTGTGTTCAGCATTTTTAATATACTGCACAGGCAGTGGCTACCACAAGGTTATTTGAAATATTAACATGCTAGAAAATCAAAAATTATTACTCAATATGTCTTCTGTGTGTATTGGCATCATTCCCTTAATCATCATTTATGTTTGAATTTGCATAAGAGAAACACATGTATGAACAGATCAGGATGCAAACGCTTTTGGAATTCAGTAAGTAACTACCAGCACTCAATTAACTTTGTGATTTCAATGTTTCTCATAGCCACAGGCACCATGAAAGCTAGATCTGTCTTCTGCATTGTTACAATGAACAGTTTTAGAAAATTCACCAGGTTATTCATCTCCAAGCCATTGATCAATATTTCTTTGCCACTTGCTGTGAGAAGTGGTAAACACTTCTGGTGACATTGTCTATATTAGGAAGAATGGTACCTGCAGTTCTAACACACTCCAAACTTTCAGTGGCTTAATACATATAAGTTCATTTCTTATGCTCTTGAAAGTTCAAAATAGAAGTTTTGGGACAATTTGAGAACAAATGAGTACTCCTTTACAAATTCATGTAGGAACCTGTCTGAAGGTTGCAATGGCATGCTTGTACATGACTTTCAAAGTCAATTGGGATTTTTTTATTCAGTTTTGAGAAGGACAAAATGGAAAAGGCACAGTTATTGTTATCCACTTTAATCTTGAAGTGAGTCATTCTCTTTTTTTTCTTTATTGATTAAGGTATTACATATTATCTCCTTTTCCCCCTATGGACACCCTCCCCAGCTCATGCCCTCATCCCCCTGGGGTCTGTGTCCATTGGTTAGGCTAATAGGCATGCATACAAGCCCTTTGGTTGATCTGTACCCCTCCCCCCACCTGCCCCTGCCTTCACTCTGAGGTATGACGGTCTGATGGATGCTTCTCTGTCTCTGGATCTATTTTTGTTCATCAGTTTTTGTTGTTCATTATATTCCACAAATGAGTGAGATCATGTGACATTTATCTTTCTCCAACTGGCTTCTTTTGTTTAGCATAATGCTCTCCAGGTCCATCCATGCTGTTGCAAATGGTAGGAGTTCCTTCTTTTTTTTATAGCAGCATAGTATTCCATTGTGAAGGTGTACCACAGTTTATTAATCCATTCATCTGCTGATGGACACTTAGGCTGCTTCCAGGTAAACTGTGCTGCTATGAACATAGGGATGCATATGTCCTTTCTGATTGGTGTTTCTGATTTCTTGGGACATATTCCTAGAAGTGGGATCACTGGGTCAAATGGGAGTTCCATTTTTATTTTTTTGAGGAAACTCCATAGTGTTCTCCACAGTGGCTGCACCAGTCTGCATTCCCACCAGCAGTGCACGAGAGTTCCTTTTTCTCCACAGCCTCACCAGCACTTGCCCTTTGTTGATTACCCTCATTCCACTGGTAACAACTAGTCATATATCTGCATCTGCTTTCAAATAGGGCTACAAAGTGTAGATTCTTGCAGGATAACCACTTCCAAAGCACACTTATATACTGTGGGATGGGGGAAGTTTCTTTTTTAACAAAATCCTTTAAGACTTTCACAGTCATGCTTGAGGATTATCATGCATTAAGGGAAACTACAATGGCTAAGAACATAGACTGTGAAAGCAGACTGCCTGGATTGGAATCCTCACTGTACTACTCTCAAGATCACTCATTCTTTAACATTACCATAAGAGAGATTTCCACCCCTAACTGGTTTATCTCAGTGGATAGAGCACAGCCTGTGGACTGAAGGGTCCCGGGTTCGATTCTGCTCAAGGGCATGGACCTTGGTTGTGGGCACATCCCCAGTAGGGGGTGTGCAGGAGGCAACTGTTCGATGTTTCTTTCTCATCAGTGTTTCTAACTCTCTATCCCTCTCCCTTCCTCTCTGTAAAAAATCAATAAAATATATTTAAAAAGAAAGAAAGATTTCCATTGCACTTTGGGGTAATGGACTGGTAATAGTTTGCTGTTGATAATCAATAGAAATTGAAAATGCACCAGAGTTTTGTTGGTATACTGGAGATTCATGAACAATAAATGCTTGTCCCCAGGTCATCAGCAGTAGTTGAATTGATGCTTTGGGTGGCCACCATTGCCAATTACCTTTCCATGATTACAGAAAGCTGGATGCACAGGTAATTTACTCTTGTTTAATTTTTAAAAAAATATTTTCACCTGATTTCAATTTGTTTTCCCTCAAAAGGCATCTATTAACAAATTCTATGTTTTTCTTTAAAATTAGGGTCACAGAGGATATGATTCACATGCAGTAAAATTAATCTTTTTTAAAATATGTAATTTTGACATATGTGTAAAGTTGTGTAAATGCCACCATAATCAACATAAAGAATATTTCAATCACCATGAGGTCCTTTGTATTATTTTTTATTATTTCTTTATTCCACACATACCCTGAAACCACTAATCTGATAACTGTTCTTATAGTTTTGCCTTTCTTTATGTCACATAAATGGAATCAGACGGTATCTAAATTAAATTATATTTGCATTCCCATTCTCTTCTGGACTTCCATTTTCTGAGTGGATTTGCATTTCATTCATTTAGAATGCATTGTTTTTTAAATTATATTTGCATTTCAATTCTCTTTTGGACTTTTGCATTCTTAGTGGATTTAGAATTCTCTAATTTAATTTTATTGAAAAAATATATATTGTGTGTATGTAAACTTATGCATACATGTGTATATAGCTATCTATAATAATGAATATATATATATATATATATATATATATATATTTGATATATTACAAGTGTTTTTATATTGTTGTGGTGATATTTGCTTTTTTCATGAGTAGTTTATTTAGCTAGCTAGCTAGCTATCAACTATCTACCATCTACCTATCCAGTGACAGCATATGTAAAGTGATGAAAATACTGACATTTTCCAAATGGTTTTATATTGCTGTGGTGATGTTTGCCCTTCATGATGGGTAGCAGCTCACTTTGCACATGATCTTAGGTGACAATGACTAATATATTTGAAGTGAAGATCTAAATACAACAAATGTGATGTATTTCTATCTTTCTTACGCATTATAAAAGAAGGCAAAATAAAACTAAGTAATCTCCTCTACGCCCAATAGAGAAACTCTTCACAGTGATTTTCTATTTCACCATAACCATTCTCCCCATGCTTTTTTCCCCCTCCCTTTGGTCAACAATGCACTTACTCATCTCATAACCAATCACTCTCCATTTATTAAATACTAGAGGCCTGATGCATGAAAATTCATGCACTGAAGCGGGGGTGGGTCCCTTAGCCCGCCCTTCCCCTTCTCACAGTCTTGGAACCCTCAGGGGCAAGAGGTGACCCAGTCATCAGGGGAAGGCAATGCCCCCATCACATCACTGCTGCTGCCACTACCTGCAGTGCAAGCCTCAGCTGGCCTGATTACCTGAGCCCAGGCAGCCCTGGGCGGCTGGGCACTGCCATCCAAGGCTTGCCTGTGCATTAGGCTGGCCCTGGGTGGCTCAGGGGCTGAAGGCAGTTTCAGCCTCAATGCACACCTGTCACTCCTTGTGGGGTTGAAAGGACCGGGGGACTCTGGCCGGGCTGAGGGGACTGGACATTGCCATCTTGTGGCTATGGGCACCACTATTTTTGTGATGGTGTGACGGTCAATTTGCATATTCCATCTTTATTAAATAGAATTTATTCACACATTGTATTTTTTAAGAAATAAAAACATCTAGATTTCTAAAAAAAGGCATTTATTACTTCTTTACAGACAACAATTCACTTGTTCTTTCAGACTATGGGCATGTAATAAAACTACATTTTAAAAAATCTGCCCTTTCCTGCTTAATGAATTTGCTTAGCAAACCAACGAGGAAAAAATAGATTATATATCGGTGTTCAAATTACAAAGTGTAATTTCCTCTGCTGCTATTGTAGCTCTCCCTGTCTACTGAAAGTTTGAAGACTGGTTAATTCTACTAATCCTCCCATGTTCCAAATTCAGCCCTTGCCTACCTCTTAGTTTTATCTGTTAAAAACACAGTTCTAATCCTATTACTGCCCTGCAAAAATTTTTCTGATGGTTTCTGACCACTGACCTAACGAAACAGATTCCTTTTCCTGCCACTTCAAATCTTCTCTAAGACTAGAGCTCCAACGCATGTCATTTGTGCAAGAGCAGGCCTTTCTTCTCCCAGCTTTTGGCACCAACTTCTCTCTGGGACCAGGGCTTCCCTCGCAGCCCCATCTTGGGCCTGAAGGACATCCAGTCTAATTAGCATAGTATGCTTTTGTTATTATAGATGGTTCCAGAAAACAATTTATCTTTCCATTACATCCCCAAATACCCTTATGCTCTCATTCTATTGCATTTTGTACATTTTTGAAACAAACCCAAATTAAGGTTGCCCTCACTTGGAAGGTCCCGTCACACTTGTAGTGCAAAGTAAATACTACTTTCCTTCACTTAACCAGGGGGAAAGTAGTAATACCCTATTACGGCCTTAGTAATCCTCAAACCTGAGGTCTATTTGAATCAAATGTGAAGATTTAAATGATGGGACTCATTGGGCTCCATTACAGTCAATTAAATTAGACTTTCTGATGATGTGCCAGGCTACAGCATTTTTAATATTTAGCAGGAAATTCTAACATACACCCAGGGTCAAAACCCACTTTCTTCAATAGAAAAAGCACATGAGAATCTGTGTTAATGTAACTTACCTGTCCTCATTAGCCTCAGGTTTGCTTTTATTGATTTTTTTCTGCCTCTTTGGAACTTAAAAGTGACTTATCTGAAGCAAATTATCCACTTTGAAGAAAAATAGCACAAAGCCTGATATGTTTAAAGAATGAATGATATATTTGGTGGATAAAGAGCCAAGGACTATTATTTAATTTACAGGAAGGTATTAGCATATAATAAAAGCTAATAGAATAGATAATAAGAGGATGAATAAGAGAGAGAGGAAAGGAAATTATTTAAATGTGCATTCTAATACTGCACACACACACAATGCAAGGTAAAATCAAAATTATTAAATGATCAATTACTTGCTTTAACTGATAAGGACAATGGAATTTGCGAGTTTAAACACACATTGTTGGATTTTTTGTTGGTTTGGTTTGATTTTGTATCAGAAAGATTTATTGGAAACTTCACACCCTGAGGGTGTAGCATGGGATGCAGTACTGCCACTCACTGAGATGGAGTAAAGGAAAGACACTAGTTTCCAAAGTGGTCCTTCTACAAAACATGAAGAGCAGTTTCTGTGTGACTTGTGCTCTTCCTTCCTGTCCTCAGACATTCCAAAGCATCCCCCTAAATGGTTATGTGCTTTTCAGATCTTGCAATAATAAAAGCCAGAGGAGTATTCAAATTAAAATATTTCCTATTGCAAGGCCTATAGGTCATGATGCTCAAATAAGCCACTCATTAACCTTATTTGTATT
Organism: Murina feae; assembly: GCA_004026665.1. NCBI lineage: Eukaryota > Metazoa > Chordata > Mammalia > Chiroptera > Vespertilionidae > Murina > Murina feae. The sequence continues at coordinate 6,271 of PVJC01012630.1, read as the reverse complement.
AGAAATTATTTCCTGGTTCTTTTACACCCACATACGCTCCTGCCCTGATTCTATCAGTAGGCGCAATTTTATGGAGAAAAGGTAATAATTTTACTCCTCCGCTGTCGACTTTATAGTCTTAATGAAATGATGTGTTTGGAGTGTGGATTTAAAAGTCTGAGTTCATAAAAGCAAAGCATAAGACATAAATTTTTAATATTTCAGAAAATATAGCATTTTATATTTTCTGAAAATATTACATTTTATGTTTCAGGAAGTATAGTATGTTATATTTCAGAACATATAACAGGGAAATAAAAGTAACTGTAAAATCATGGACAGGTTGATATTTAGTTTCAAGGAGATATTACTGCAGAATTTATAAATTCAAATTATACACAAACTGGACAAAACGATATCTCAATGTGAGTAAGTATAGTGGGTGGTAATTATTTTGCCTATATAAGTATCCTGTCTGCTTTAATCTACCTGATGAATACTTGGATTTGGGTGTATCTCTTTATTGTGCCTATAGACCCAGGTCCTTAAATATCCTTACTTCACAATAAACAGGATAGGAACATTGCAACTTCATATTACCAGAGCCTGGAAAAAATTCTGAAGTGTTTTTGCCCAGTACGTTCTGGCTTTTAGCGTCTGATGCATGAGAATAGGATGCTAAGTAATTTGCGGGATAAGAAGTAGCCTCAAATATGAAATATCTTCTGTTGGCAGTAGTAAATATATAGGCTTGTTTGGAGAAGTAGTTATATACTGAAGGGTCTAGCAAAATAACTGGAACATAGTAGGCACTCCATAAGGGAAAGTTATTTGATATATTTAAAATTGCATCCATTATATGGTATTTTAACACTCTTAAGGTATTAATTTTTTCATATAATGTACACATTGTATAGCATCAATGGGTAGCTGAAAATTATATTAAGACACCTGAATGTGACTGGTCAATGCAAAGAGGACATCAGAGCAAGGCAAATTTGAATCGATTCATGTGTTATTTTCCTAATTCACTAATGTTTACGCATGAAATATATCAAGTGGATGCAGAGTTCATTAAACAACTAAGTGCAATAAGCAGCAGCAGAATCTGATCATTTTCTCTCCACCCACCTTGTATTCCTTCTGTTATGCCCACACTGGTCTTTGAGCTTTGTCTTAGAGGTAGCTAGGTCATGAGGTATTACCATGTGCATCATATGGCCTGCGTTACATTCTGCCTGCACCTGGATTGCATCCTACTTCAAATATACAGACATTCGTGTCACTTGATGAAAAGGTCTGAGACCATTTCTAAGTGTAGAATATACTGTCTCCAAACTGCAGAAGCCGATCTGTCTGTGCTTACTTTTTGTGGTAAGGAGTTTAATAACTGGCATGTTATCTTGGAGGAGAGGCTCTAGCGTGCTGAGAATGTTGGGATGCCAAAATGTTCACCAATAGTTCAAGTCTTTGAACTTGTTCCAATTTGAGGCAAGGATGTCCAGAATGTTCTTTCCAATTCCCAGTATGTCATTGGCTGAGGCCTGAGGGGTAAAGATTATAATTCCCAGGAAACTCTGCACAGTGTGGTTTGTATTGCCCAAGGGAAATCCTCCAGAAAAGTGTGCAAGTTTTAACCATAAAAATTTGCTGTCTGTTGCACCATTAAAACAAATATTTAGAATAATCTAAATTTATTTTTCCCCCTGATTAAACTTATTATAAATTCATAAATTTTAAGCATAATGTTCTATACATAATGCTCATGTTAATGATTTTTAGTGTGCACACATACAAACACACACACACACACACACACACACACAAAATAAGGAAATCTTCCAAATCTTCTTTTTGTGAATAAGCTGTCTTTCCCAGAATTTGACTTTGCAATTAATACCTGAGAGTAAGAACTGGTCTTATAGGTCTGGAGAAAATGAGATATTAGGGGCAGGCAAAATGAAGTTATGTGAATTTTCCTTGCATGTTAGCTGCCGTGGGTGTGATGAGTTCAGCATTGTAAAGCAATGCAGAAATGTCTGCGTCAGATGGTTAGAAGGATAAATAATGCCCAGAACTGCTTCGGCTGGCAAAATACAATCAATGGGGTTCCTAGGTTTGAGTCCAATGAATCGTATGACCCCTTTACAAGGGTTAAGCCTCATATCTACTGATAAGTGACTTAACTTTCATGTAGTAAATTCAATGAGACTGGGAATTAAACTGACCTAATATGGCGGCCCAAAAGATCAAATCTTTAGTGTAAAAGTTGGCTGTATGAACACTATTTCTGAAAGAAGTAAGATGCTTTCAAGAGAGAGTCTCTTTGCCTTTGACTTTGTTTTGAGCTGGGAATTCAGGACTTAACTTTCAATTTTCCTAAACTTCTCTGTACTTGTGTAAACACCTGGCTGAATTCTTTCATTTTTGAATTATGTATGCCCTTGATACTATTCCTTATCAGTTGCTATCTAATTTCCCAAAGCCTTGCCTTCATTTTGCACATCTTTCAAAAATGACAAATGTGATCATTTAACTGCTTAACTTTGCTTGAAATAGGTCCACAATGTCCTCTTCCGTGATTAAAACGTGGTATTCATTGCCACGACAGTCAAGCAGATCTAATAACCAATTACCCATTCCTCTTTTCTGTGAAAACCTTTTACCTGCAGTTTCTTGGTTCTAAGGTATTTATCAGTTATGGTTCTTTACTGAGAACAATGTGAACTACTCTATGAAAGCTAAACAAAAATTATTTATTGGAAAATGTCTGTATTTAGTGAATGTCTGGGTTGTCTTAAAAATCAAAATGGGACACTTGGAGTTAAAAATAATACATGTCCCAAATTACACTCTGAGATGTTCTGCTGGTGACACATGTCTGTTTTCAGGGGGCATGAACATGCAAACCTCATTACTGATGCTGGACTCTGGGCCCTGACACTAATATTGCTGTTATTGCCAAATCCAAAAGCTGAACATCCCTGCTGCCACTCCACCAGGAGAGAATCTCTATGTGGGCTAATTTGTTGGGTTCACTGACTTCTGAATTATCTTAATTTGATAAGCATACTTATGCAAGAGACTTGGAAAAAGTGAATGAAAGGTCCCAGTCTTGCCAAATTATGTGCTTATCACTTGAACTTTCCCAAAATATGGGGCAGGGATTTCAAAATGCTCATTGACCAAACAGGATGCCAAGTAATCAATATGTTGAAAAGTTTAATCAGCATTTGGAAGTATTTAAAAGATGAGATTCTCATAAGTGGCATGAAAGACAGAGTGAATAAGGAAAAAGAAATAGTTTTCAAGAAGGGACAAAATGAAAGTAAGTCAGAATAGCAAAAATATAGAGGTGTAAGCATGTAATCGATGTGGGACAGCTTGGCGGAAAGTCCTGAGAACAAGGGACCAGGCTGAATAAGCAGGCAGTGGCCTCATCAGGCAAGGTTTTTTGAGCCTTGTCAAGGCATAGATTCCAAGCAGTGGCCATTATCGAGAACTATGTCTAAGATTACACCCTGCCTTCAAATTGTCAAGTTTCATAGATGCTAATAGGAAACATGGGATTTCTGGAACAGCTATAAAGGTCTGTTTAATGATCACAGCATTGACAATAGTTAGAATTATGACGACTTCTGTGCTGGTTTCCTAAGATTGAATTCACACTGGACTGTGTGAGGAAGCCCAGATGACACCTGTCCATGTAGTGAATTACAAGAGAGAAATGAATTTAGGGGCAAAAATGTTTTCTATTGTGTGGTAAGCTAGCCTGCTTTTGTTGTGGAGGAAGATTTATCTTTATTTTACTAGGTTGACCCTGCCTGCCCTTTGGTCCAAAAGGAAATATCTCTGCCTACCAAGGATATTCAATATACAGGTATTTTTTAAAATAGTGTAAAGCAAAAGGCAATCTGTGAATATACTTGAATGACATAAATGGGAGATGCAGGGAGAATCATTAAATATTTCCAGAATGCTCTCCTCAGTCTGCTTGGGCCAGTACTTTTATCGCTCCTCTGGGTTCTTCTGAGCCAGCTCCTCAGACTTGGCCCAGATGTCCACCATGATCTTGCTGAGATCCTGAGATTTTGGGGTATCCAATTCTATGGTCAACCCAGAGAGGACATTCTGGTTTTGTAGGCGTCAAATAAAAAGTTCAGAGATCAATTAACATTTAAAAAATATATTTTTTGAGCATCAAGATACTTGATCAATGAATCTTCTCTTTTTTTTCATCTTTTTTTCTAAATTAAGAATAATTTAAGAATAATTAAGAATTCTAAATAAAAAATAATTTGAGGATATCTTTCTTAAAAAAGAAAATGGAGATTCTAGATAACAAATTTAAAGAGAGCAGATGGGAGAGTTGTATATTCGGTCAAGAAAGAGGAAGTACAGTACCATATAGAAATGAGAATATGAATAAAATTATAACCTAATATTTCACCTATATTTATGATTGTGTATATATAATTTCATAAAATAATATTTCTTTACCACATATACTCTACCTATATATATATAAAAGCTTAAGGGACTGTTCCACCACTTGACTGGTGGACAGATCAACTGGTAGCTATGATATGCACTGATCACCAGGGGTAGATACTCAATGTAGGGGCTGACCCCTGGTGGTCATTATGCTTTCACAGTGGGAGCTCCACTCAGCTGACTGAGGGGCACCAGATGCAGAGCTCATGGCTGGCTGCCACAGTCTGAAGACCACAGTGGAGCAGCAGCAAGCCTACCAAGTGGTGGTAGCAGGTGCAGCAGGGCAGGGATGAGCAGGAGCAGCAGGTGGCATCAGACTGCCAGTTTTGGCCTGATCCCTGCAGGTCACGTCAAGGGACCCCACTGGTGCACAAATTTGTGCACTGGGCTGCTAGTATACAGATATTCGTATGTACTAATACCACAAAATACAAAATCTATTTTTACAGGCTGAAAAGTGAGAAATACACATACATTGACACATACATAACACAGAAACTGTAAGTATAAACAACACTGTTTTATATATGTGTGTATATGTATATATATTTTTGCAACTCTATTTATTAGGTGAAAGTTGATTCTAAATGGGAAATTAAATTTAGCCACTATTGAGTTAAATATGGTACAAAAATAATTTCACTGTGGATGCAGTTTTCAAGCAAATCATGTGTACTCCACAATTATCCAACTCTTCCCTCTTAGATATATCGAATATTTCTAAGAGGATATTATGAAACCCAAATGGTAGACATTCAATAAACTTATTTTCTGTGAAATAATACTTTGGTGGGATAATTGCAATGGTAAGTTGCTGCCAAGTTTATTTACTTGATGGACCAAGAAAAGGAAGTGTGTGTTATTCAGATATTTGAATTGAGTCAGGGGTTTAGTTCTAGTCATTTCTTTTCTAGTCCCTTCTGTGGTCACAGCCTAAAGCTCTGGCTATCCCTACTTCTGTCAGGCTTATCTCTACTAGTCTCTTCACTTTCCATATTTTTATATCATTCACGTTCCCCTCGCTCTTAGATTTCTCTAAAGATGTTATCTTTTGTGTTAAAAAATATAAGTCTTTTTCAGGCCTCACAGGCAAACTAAAGATATAATAGTCACATGTATGTGCATAAATCCAGGTATTCCATCATTCTCAAAAGTTTGGAGGGTCAAAAGTCCATTAAGAAACACCCCTCAAAAAAGATTTTCTTGTTGTTTTTGTTTCTACTTCTCCCTTATTGTTTATTATAGTTTAATTTGCTAACAAAGGCTATATCATACTAGAATAGCAATTTTCAACCTTTTTCATCTCATGGCACACATAAACTGATTAATAATATTCTACTGCACACCAAAAAGTATATATATTTTTTGCCACTCTGACCAACAAAGTAGCTGTACTTTTTTTATTGATTTCAGAGAGGAAGGGAGAGGGAGAAAGTGATAGAAACATCAGGGATGAGAGAGAACCATTGATTGGCTACCTCTTGCACCCCACTTTGGGATTGAGCTTGAAACCAGGGCAAGTTCCCTGACCAGGAATTGAACCATGACTCCTGGCTCATAGGTCAATGCTCAACCACTGAGCAACACTGGCCTGGCAAAATAGGTGTGATTTTGATTCCTTGAATGTTTTAAAAAATTTTGCAACGTACCAGTATGCCTGCCATGGTACATGGGTTGAAAATTGCTGTACCACAATTGCTGAATGCTACAAAATGCTAACCATTGTGTAAATCTGGGGTAAAAATTATATTTAAACTGGAGGCCAGGTGCACAGAGTCATGCACATTGGAAGGAAGTT
>PVJC01012629.1:0-39389 GCA_004026665.1 Murina feae | reverse complement strand
GGGGTGATGGCTGTTTGCAGGCTGGCCAAGCCCCCCAGTGGGGACCCTCACCCCATGGGGGTGTGGCCATCCTGGATGAGGGGCTGAGGGCCATTTTCAGGCTGCCCACAGCCCCTTCAAGAGCCCTTGTGCGGCCGGGCTCATCCCCCGCCAGCAGCCCGGCCTCCTGCTCGCCGCATACATCAGGTCCCTACTGGGGTTCCTCGCCAGCCTGGGTGAGAGTCTGAGGGCCGTTTTCAGGCTCCCATTGACCCAACGTCCCAGCGAGGCTGGCTGGAATCAGGTTTCTGGGGTTTATTTATCTTCTATAATTGAAACTTTGTTGCCTTGAGTGGAGGCCTAGTCAGGCAACGAAACCTCCTGTTTGCTTCAGCTCTGAGGCTTCTATAATTGAAACATTGTTGCCTTGAGTAGAGGCCTGGCTGGCCTAGGCAGGCAGTTTCAACTCCATCGCTGGTGCAACAGAAGCCTCCTGTTTGCTCTAGCTCCATGGCTGCCAACCGCCATCTTGGCTGGGTTAATTTGCATACAACCCCTCTGATCGGCTGGTGGGCATGGCTTGGCTGGTGGGTGTGGCTTAGGTATCTCAGAGTGATGGTTAATTTGCATATTACTCTTTTATTAGATTAGATACTCTTTGAAATGTCCGGGTAACTTGTAACTTCCCTTTTTCTGGACCCCTTGGGGCACAACCTACTGTGCTGAGTGCCAGGACAGATACCACAAATTCCTTCATTATCATGTTAATTGTTCCTAAGTATGTGTCTATCATTTTACTTTTATTCAATCCCAGGGTTCCCCTTCCCTCCCCCTCCTCCCCCCCATCCCACCCCACCCCTCTTTGCTTTCTCCCACCTCTCTAGTCTATCACCAATGGATTTCATGTAACCCACCTACTTCCCTTTCCTTGGATTGCATTGTATAAATACAGATGTAACCCGGAGCATTATGGCAATTCGTTGAGATTCTGCTTCCTGGCATATGTCTACAGTTTGGCTCAAATAAACTCACAAAAATTTTTTACAGGTTTCAATGTTTTTTTTAAGGTAACACACTCTTATGAAGTAGGTGCAATTATCCCCATTTAACTGATGAGGCAGGGGAGTCACAGAAATGTAACTATTATAAGACACACATCTAGGAAGGGGAGAAGCTGAGATTCGTCCTTGTGGCAGGTTCCAAAGCTCTCCCACTGGACCAGGTCATCTGTGAAGCCCAGAGGCTGAGGCCTCACAGCATCTTGACCCACCCCCAACTCCCAGAGTGGTCAGGAACTGCTCTGCCCCCCACCTTTGTATGAGGTGTGAAATATCAGGTTCCAGAACACTGGGGTGCCCAGAGGCTGGGGATCCAAGGCTGGCTTCCTTCCCTCTCCCTCCCACCACCTCATTGGGTGAGGCAATGTCAGTGTGCTCCTCAGTCTGTTGTCCCTCCTGTGGGGGAAGTGGGGGCTGGCCTGGCCTCCTTCCCCTAGCCTCACCCCTCCATGCAGGCTAAAGCAGGGTTTTCCTGCACCCACAGCCCACTCTCCTGACAGGAACTTCCCTCACCAGCAGGCCAGTCCTTTGGGACCTGGTTTGTCCAACTGTACTCATTTTTTTATCAACCTCAGTGACATTTGAACACATTCTCTTTGTGAAATACTCCCGCATTTCCAATGAACTGTCGCTATAAACTACTGCAGCATCAGAATCACCTCTGACCAGCATCCACGGGGATGTGAGGTCCCTCCGGGGGAACAGTGTCTCCACCCTGTGAGGAGCACAGAGCAGGTAGGAAAGACTGTCATGTGACCCAGGTGGGGCCTCTGTCCCAGCAACTCCCTTCCTCCTGAGGTCACCCCCGGCCAGACCTTTCCCTGCCCACCCACGCACGTGCAGGTGAAGGTGGGCCACAGGACGGGACAGCGTGGGATGTTTCTAGACACCGTCCTTCGGCCTGCTTTCCCCACGTAACAGTGGTTTCATGAGGAAGCGGTCTCTGTGCTGGCCCACAGTGCTGCACTTCTGCAGGGAGCTCAGCATTGGCAGTGCCGTCAGGTCCCCAGCGCAGCTGCTGTTGCCACTCTTGGGCTTGTCTCCTTGTGTGCCCATGTCAGTCACCACAGTTGTGCCTTGTGGGGTAAGTCATGTGGGCACTGAGTAGTCACTACCAAGTTGCCTTTCACAGAGGTGGACCCACTGCCTCCCTCCCCCATCCAGTGGGGGGTGCTTCTCTCTCCCTGGGCCTTTGGGCCATCTCATGATGAGATAGGGTCTCTGCCTGCTGGGTTTAAGTCATTCCCCCAAGTCTCTAGTCTTGTTGATGCTGACTGGACGCTTCTCTTTCTTCTACTGAGCACCTGTCTCTTACCTCTTTCTCCATCAGCATTTCCATTCCTTGGGGTTATGGAGGAATTGTTGAAAAATATATATATATATATATATATATATATGCACACACACACACACACACACACACACTAGGGGCCCAGTACACAAAAATTTGTGCACTCAGGGGGATCCCTCAGCTCGGCCCTCTCACAGTCTGGGACCCCTCGGGGGATGTCCACCTGCTGGCGTTCCTGGCCAGCCTGGTGAGGGACTGATGGCTCTTTGCAGGCTGGCCAAGCCCCCCTAGTGGAGACCCTCACCCCATGGGTGTGTGGCCAGCCTGGGTGAGGGGCTGAGGGCCATTTTCAGGCTGTCCACAGCTCCCATTGACCCAACGTCCCAGTGAGGCTGGCTGGAATCAGGTTTCTGGGGTTTATTTATCTTCTATAATTAAAACTTTGTTACCTTGAGTGGAGGCCTAGGCAGGCAACGGAAGCTTCCTGTTTGCTTTAGCTCTATGGTTTCTATAATTGAAACATTCTTGCTTGAGCAGAGGCCCACTGACCTAGTCAGGCAGTTGCAACGGAAGCCTCCTGTTTACTCTAGCTCTGTGGCTGCCGGCCTCCATCTTGGCTGGGTTAATTTGCATACAGCTGCTCTGATTGGCTGGGAGGTGTGGCTTGGCTGGTGGGCATGGCTTAGGTATCTTGGAGTGATGGTAAATTTGCATATTACTCTTTTATTAGATTAGATTGATTTCAGAGCGGAAGGGAGAGGGAGAGAAAGATAGAAACGTCAATGATGATAGAGAATCATGGATCGGTTGCCCCCTGCACCCCCTCATCCCCACTTCCCCCCCCCCCACACCCCCGTGGGGAAGGAGCCTGCAACTGGGCATGTGCCCTGACTGAGAATCGAACTGTGACCTCCTGGTTCATAGGTTGATGCTCAACCACTGAGCCACGCTGGCCGGGCTTGTTGATTTGCTTTGGTTTTGGTTGGTACACTGTTGACTCTGGAAATCAGATTCTCCCTTATTTTAGGGTTTCTTCTTCTTATTATTTCTTATTATTATTAGGGTTTCTTATTATTGCTGTTTGTTGTAGTTGTTATTTGTTTAGTAACTTTTCTTAACTAATTCTTTAGTCTGTCTTCCTTATTGTATGTGGTCACTGAAGTCTCTGTTTAGTGGTCAGGTAATGATTGGTTAGGGATTTCCTTGCTCACGTGCCCTGAACCTATAAGCCTCCGAGTCTTTGCCAAGGGGCTCTGTTTGCTGTTGGGGCACACCTTTAACATCCAGTCAGGTCATTCATTACAACTCTGCCTTCAAAGGGCTCTTCCTTGGAAAGACAAGGTGTAACATAAGGCTGTCCAGTCATCTCCACTCTCTGCCTAAGCAGAGTCTCCCAATTAGCCAGGGGCGAGAATGCTCAGGGCCTTTGTAGGTATTTCCTGAACATATGCTCAGCTCAATATGAGTGGCCTTTTAGGTTCCCTGAAATGTGTAGGAACTTTCAAAGTCTGTGCAGGCATCTTATTCCCTAGCTTTTCCTTTTAGGTTTCTATTAGTATATTGTTTATCCCAACTATTATCTACTGCCTCAGGCAGCCACAAAGTACCTGTAATTGTTTTCAACAAAAGTCCTCTAGGGAAAAGCCTTGTTATACTAAGTGACCTGTGAGTCAGATGAAATCGGGCTGTCTACCAGTGGCACCTTCCATTGAGTGACCTGGTAGGTCAAATAATAAAAATTCTTAGGGATCGAGGCTTTAAAATAGCTCTATCCCAGTGGTTCTCAACTTGTGGGTCGCGACCCCTTTGGGGGTCAAATGACCCTTTCACAAGGGTCTCCTAAATACATCCTGCATATCAGATATTTACATTATGATTCATAACAGTAGCAAAATTACAGTTATGAAGTAGCAACAAAAATAATTTTATGGTTGGGGGCGTCACCACATGAGGAACTGTATTAAAGTGTTGCGGCATCAGGAAGGTTGAGAACCACTGCTCTAGCCCATTCTAGTCCCTCCCTCTCTTTTTAAGGTTTTTAAGGCTGCGTCAGAGGGGGAGGGGAGAGCAGGGGATGGGAATAAGGCAAGTTGAAACATTATGGACATTACAGTGTTGCTGTTCTTGCTGAGATTCAGCATTTTCTCTTGAATAAATCTGTGTTACCCTAGCTTGTTTGGCTCAGTGGATAGAGCATAGGTCTGCGGACTGAAGGGTCCCAGGTTTGATTCCAAAGGTACATATCTGGGTTGTGGGTTTATACCCCAGTAGGGGGCGTGCAAGAGGCAGCTGATCCAATCAATGTTTCTCTCTCATCATTGATGCTTCTATCTCTCCCTCTCCCTTCCTCTCTCTGAAGTCAATAAAAATATACTTTAAAAAAATCCGTGTTGCTGCATGCCTTTGATTAATTTTCAGAGTTCTGAAAAAGTTCCTTCTGACAATTTTCCTGTTGCTTTTATGAAAGAGAGAATTTTGAGAAGTCCTTATACCACCGGTTTTGCTGGTTTTATATAATTCATGTATTTTGACACTGTCTTTTGTATGTATGTGTTTTTCTCTCAAACGTGTGCATATTAAATAAAAATGTTTGTAAATTGGGGTTGCAGAAGGCCATGTGGAACAGGCATCAAGTGAAGGGCTGTGGATCGACCGGAATGATGCCAGCCTCTGTTAGAAGGGCCTGCGGACTTACAGGGCATCAGCTCTAGTGGGGGTCAGGGACTCTGCCCTACCATCCCTGCTGCTTTGTGTCTCCCAGGTGAAGCCCGCCAGGGGCCCAGCTGTGCTCACATGGATGGGACAGAGACCCGACAGCGGAGGCCGGAGGAGCTAGGGCTGCCAGCCACCCTCAGCACAGGAAGGCTCCCTGCAGCCTCGGAAGATGGACCTCTGACTGTCCCTGAGAACCAAAGGGTGACCTCTAAACTACTGGGGACCGAACTCGGCAAGGAGACTGCCCTATCCATGGGCTTCCAGGTGTCAGTGCCCTTCATGTTTGCAGGCCTGGGACTGTCTGGGGCTGGCATACTTTTGAACTATTTCCAGGTAAGTGGGAACTAGACGGGGATGATGGCGTTGGGGGCACTGCCTAATGTCATCCTAAAGAGTAGGCGGCTACATGTTGGGCCCAGCTTGAGGAACATAGGGTAGGATCTCCTCTCAAATACAACTTTCCTATGAATTGGTAAAGGTTCTTTTAGTTACTGGTGACAGAGACGAAACATCACCTAGGCTAAGCGGGCTCTGGACCGGGAAGGAGAGGGCCCCATGGTGAACTATACGGGTTCCCCTTTGCAGCCAGTGTCTTCAGTTTAGAGACCTGTGGGACTGGGGGTGCAAGGAGTGCGTATCCCCAGGGAGCATCAATCCACATTAATCAATGCCAGACTTACTGATGGCCTCAGTGGGGTTGCCACCTTGTAACTTGAATATGTGGATGAAAAAGGAGTTCAATGGGAAACAATTTCATAGGATGATCTGACCGTAAACTTCTAACGGGGCAGGTCACGGTGAGTAGTCTTGCCTCAGGCCTATAACTTTTAGTAAAAGGTTTATCTTTGCCTAAGTAAGCCCTGCCCACTGTTTCTTTGCATCTAGATGAACACACCTTTGAAAGAAACCTCAACCAACTTCAAGAGAGCACTTACTCTGTTAACCTTGTAATCCAATTTGCCACCTTGCTTTCTTCTGCCTTCAGGGAATGTTCCTTCAGTTCCTTACTTAATTTATTTCCCAGATGATAAGAGAAAGTTTATTTAAAAAGTTACAGAGGCCCTGGCCGGTTTGGCTCAGTGGATAGAGCGTTGGCCTGCGGACTGAAGGGTCCCAGATTCAATTCCGATCGAGGGCATGTGCCTTGGTTGCGGGCACATCCCCAGTAAGAAGGTGTGCTGGAGACAGCTGATCGATGTTTCTCTCTCATCGATGTTTATAACTCTCTATCCCTCTCGCTTCCTCTCTGTAAGAAATCAATAAAATATATATATTTTTAAAAAGTTACGGAGGTCGAAGAAGTGAGCCAGCTGGGCAGTGTAGTTCAGGAAACAAGTTACAGAAGCAAAAGAAGGACCCTTGGAGCTTAGGGTAAAGAGAGGCAAAGGTGACACACCTGGGAGGGAGACGGGGAGGGGGAGCAGAAAGGAAAGGGAAGGGGAAGGCAGGGGCATGCTCCCAGGAGGAAGAGCCCCCTCTCCCCCCTTAATTTTAAATGAAGAAAACAAGCTGTGCACCTGTTATTCTCCGGAGCCTGATGTCCGCTGTGGTTTTGAAAGCCTCTTCTTTACTGAGTTGGTGAGAGAGGGATTCCTGCCTTAGTGTTACGGGGTTGACTGGACCCCAGCACTGGACAGATGAGATCACCGAGTTGATCGGTCACAGTCAGTCCTCACAGCCTGGGGAGAAGGACACTGCCTACCACTCAGGGCCACACAGGTTGTGCTTGGGAGCAGAGCAAATTGCCAGGGGCTGTGGGAGGCAGGCTTTGTAGTGACAATAGGGTGAGGTGCCCACTGGTTCTGTGGGAGGGTGAGATTAGCCTGTTTGAATAATCTCGTGGGCTGGCAAGAACTAAAACCCATTTCAGGATAATCGGGAACTGTGCCTGGTCCCCCTGATAAGAAGCATTGCTTAGCTAGGGGACCTTATCTGCTGGAGCAGAGAGGGGAGGAGGAGTTGCAATGAGGCCATGGTTTCACCAGATGTCAAGGCAGCAAATCATAATAATTGTAGGCTTGACACCACTCAACCTTATGAAAGGCTGACTGGGTTTCTTTTTCTCTTTGTTTCTATGATTCCGTTTATTTGTTTACTCATTTAATCATTCATTCACTCATTCATGCAACATGAGTATGTGTGCCATGGGCCAGCACTATGTTGGACGACCCCAGGGTGGACACGAAAGCCAGGCCCTGCTCTCATGGCCGTCAAAATCGAGTGGGGAGCCCTAATCGTTTTGGCACAGTGGCTAGAGCATCAGCCTGTGGACCGAAGGGTCCCGGGTTCGATTCTGAACAAGGGCATATACCTTGGTTGCAGGCTCCTCCCCAGCCCAGCCCCTGGTCAGGAACTGTGCAGAAGGCAACCAATCGATGACAGACAGTAGATGCATAAGTCCATGTTAGGTGGCAGTAAGGGCTTTGATGAAAATAGAGCTGGGTGGTAGGCTTCAGGGGAGTCAGAGAAGGTCTTTTGAGGAGGTGGTGCTGGAATGAGGCCTGAGTGACCTGAAGCAGCTACTTGGAGAAACTTCATGAGAGTAAGCTGGACAGGGGTGGGAGCGAGCCACTCAGTCCATTTTTACTTGTGGGTAGGTCCACCTAGCTGCAACGGTCTCAGAAAATAAAGAACTTTTCCTGTTATTGAAAATGTAATTGGCTTGATTGCTGAGGACCTAATAAAATGGGAAAGAATTCAGGCCTTTAAGAATGACCATTTGGCTCAGAATCAGCCAAGGCTCAAGGTGACCCACGAAAGGAATAGGAGGCTGTTTGGAAGGTGTACTCCTGGGAATATGACCAGTTCTCACTGAAGAATAAGAAGTGAAAGCTAGAAATGGCAATATGCGTCCCAGAGCCCTCTGCCTGCCTCGGCACCTCCTAACTGTCCTGCAACCACACACACCCTAAAAATCAAGGGGTGTTGGCAGAGAGGACTGGTTCTGATGCCACAGGCCTGGGGATCTGATTCATTGGTCTGCCCTGCGGTGGGGCTGCACATTTTAGGAGCTCCCAGGTAGCGCTGATGGCCCTGTGGACTGAAAACCACTGATGGAGTCCTGCCCTCATGCTGGAGGCTGTGAGTGGTTAGAAGCCTACAGGGCAGGGACTTGTTACAAGTCACCCAGAAACCCACCTGATGCTTGACCCAGATTCCACCACTACCTGGTACTGCCCTGGAATCCAATTTAAGCTCTTTGGAGATTTTCCACTGTGCTACTGAACTATTTTTAAAATCACATTCTTGATTTTTTTTTTTATTATGACCCAATAAACTGTGTTGACATATTTTGTTCTCAAGTTTTAAGGAAAGCAATTTTTCCTTACGTAATGACATCTTTTATTTATTTTTGGTGACAGTTGATGGTTATAAAAGCAAATAATTACAATAGAATATACAGCAAATTATAAAATAAAGGTCATATAATGATGCCACTCAGACATAACCACTTTGAGCACTTTGGTATATATCTTTCTGAACTTTTTACTGTCTGTATGTTTCTGTGTGTGAGTGTATTTATCTCAATTTCTCACTTGATTTTAAAAAAATGAGGAACAAGTTTGTAATGATTTATAACTTGCTTAATCAGGAATGTCTATGAAATTGTGCAAGTAATTATTTCCATAGCTTCTGTCCTGATGAGAATGGTTCATGGTCTTGCTGTGTGTGTTGACATATTGTATTATGATGTCTGAACACATTCAAAACTATAAAGAAATTGCAGGAGTTGCCAAGGTCAGAAGAAAGTGATTGCTTTTGGGGCCTCTCCAGCAGTGTGCCTTGGGAGTGGTGTGGTCCGTGTCGCAGGCCAGCTGAGAGGGGTTTTGTTTTAACCGGTTAGCTCCCTTAAACCAGTTAACTTCTGCACCTGTTTTCTCAGAAACACACCATTTATCTCAGCCTCCCACCTGGTACAGACGGAAGAGTCAGGGAGCGTTGAGCAGCGGAGGCCAGTGGGGGCAGCCTGCACTGGAAGTCAAGAGCTAAGGGTCTTGGTTCTGCCTCTGATACTAACTATGGAAGGCAGTACTTGCTGGTAAGCATCTGGAGGTGTTTTCAGAGTCTGGTGATTGATTTAACATGAAATGATTCCTTGTTAAAAGGCGTTGAGAAGCGCAGGAAACTGAAGATCTATCCTTTCATTCATTTGTTCATTCATTTGCTGGTCATTTAGCGCATGTGTGTAATTGATTCTGCTCTATCTTCCCAGCATTTCTTGACTTTCCTTCAGAGAACTTTTCCCAGGTTATAATTACATTTTCCTTTTTATGATTATCTACTACACTGGCAAACTCAATACATGTCTATTCCACTGACAGATGCACCACATCTGTTAGACCGTTAGATCAGAGTCTGGCAAATATTAGGCCCTAAGTACTAGTCTGTGGAGTAAATGAATGGTAGTTTCCTGTGCTGTGAAGATTGCAATAGTGAGTCCGTCAGACTCCCTTCTCAAGAGGAGCACAGTCCAGGAAGGCAGAGTAGATCTTGAGCAGTTCATACTTACATTAAGTGGACTTACCTTCAGACAGATTTTTTAAAAAAGAAAAATACTTTGGGAATTCTGGGGAAGGATATGTTAGACTGTGGCCAGGAAGCTAGTGAGGCCTCAAAGATAAGAAGGTGCCTTCACTGGCCATGAGTCCAGGCAGGAATTTGTCCTGGGCCACGTGTGGAGCTGCAGAAGGAGCCGGGTGGGTGCAGGCATGGCCCATGGCAGGGTCTGCAGGGATTTTCTTCTGTGGTGTCCAGCTATGCAACAGACCATACCAAACTTCTGTGGCTGTTGAAAGCTGGTCATTCAGTTTGATCATGAATCTGCAGAGCCTTGGGCGGGCTCAGTGACAACGGCTGGCTATTCAGTGCAGCACCCGCAGGGGTGGCTTGCTAGGCGCTCCGAAACAGTCCCCGTGAAATGACAGTTGCAGTGGCTGTTGACTGGAACCTCAGCTAGGGCTCTTGGCTGGAACCCCTCTATGCGACCTCTCCATGTGACTGCTTGGGGTTCAAGCATGAACATCTCAAGAGGTGGGAAGTAGAAGGTGTCAGTTTCTCAAGATCTGGGCCCAAGATCTGGCACAGTGTCTCTTCCACTGAGTTCTCCTGGTTCAGCAGTCACAGGTTGAAGGGGAGGAGATAGAACTCCAACTCTCAGTGGAAGGCATGCCAAAGACATTTAGAGCTTATTATGTTTGGCTCCTGGGAGGGATTTAAAAATATCTGTTGAATGAGTGAGTGAATGAATGGTGTGAGGAAAGACGCAGTGAAAGGAATATCTGGACCTTGAAGGAAACAGTTATTGGAGATGTTTGGCTGAAATTGGCGAGGAGAGGAGCTAGGTTTGGGGAGGTCATAGGATCTAGACTTGTGAGTGCTGTGAACCTCAGGCTAAAGGGATGGGACTCGAGCGTGGGATAGACAGGGGAACCAGTTGAGTGCCCCAGGGGGCCGTAGTTTAGGAACAGGAGGTGAGGCCTACACCAGGGTCTGGTTTAGGTAAGGTCCTCAGTCTGTAGGTGAGTGTGCACCTGGCCCTCAGCTTTGGGCTTCTGCTGGCTTTGGCCTTCATCCCTGCTCCAGCCTGGCACCTGTGGAATGCACGGTGGACATGCCCAACAATAATAGAATTCCTGGAAGTCACGTGGCAGCCCAGGCCTTTCTCCTGGACTGGACTGGTCTTACCTTTGTAGAAGATGAGAATGTGATCCCTTGGGAAGCATGTTTACAAATCTCCTGGGCCCTTGAAAGAACAGGGCTGTGATTCCTCTGAACAGTTTCTTTGTGTGCCCATGACCCTCTGGACATCAGAGTCGTGGTGACCACATGGGAATTTGGGGACCTGCAGACCCTCAGAGGGCTGTAGACCTGGCCCGAGGAGTGGGTCCCTCATGCTGAGATTGTCTAGGCCCTTATCTGCCAAGAGCGGAGGCTGCCCAGGGAACACGTGCCAAGGAAGGCAGGCTTCTGGGTGGCCCTTGCCAAGGCCAGGCCTCACGTGGCTCCATCTGTGGGTCCAGCCAGAGCCAGCGTGGGCCAGAGGGCTGGATGCTGTCAAGGTCGTGCCGAGGGACAGTGAACCTTCTTGTGGCAGGCTAGCCGAGGGAGGTCCCGGCTGATGGCTGACGTAGCAGCCACTCTGAAGAAAACCTTATCTGCAGAGATCAGATGGAAAGCAGGAGCTGGCTTAGGCCCCGAAGGAGGCTGAGTCACACAGGCCTTTTCTCTTCATTTGTTTGCTCTGAGTCTGGCTGAGGGGCTCTTGCGGAACCTTCCACAGACGCAGGGCACCTGGCCTTTCTACCTGTGCTGGCTTCTTAGGAAACGTATCTTGCTGTGGGTGAGGAGGACAGAGGACAGAGGGCTGCCTGGGCCTGGACGTCTTGCTCCGGGGACTGTGCTTGACAGCCTGACCATGGTGGTCACCCAGCTGAATCTGGAGTTCCGCTTCCAGGGCAAGAAGCTGCGAGGCTTCAGCTGTGAGCTCACCCGGTCCCCCCACGGGGTCTTCCCCGAGACCACCTTCACCATCACGTGCCAGATTGCGGTGCCCCTTCTGCTCTCGGGTCTGGGCATGATGACTGCAGGCCTGGTGATGAACACCATCCAAGTGCGTACTGGGCATCTGAGGGGCAGTGTGGGGCCTGGGGTTGGGCGGGTTCCCGGGCATCACAGATAGGATAGGTGTGGGGATGCAGGGAGCGCCCGGGTGGGGCTAAGCCCTAAGCCAGACCTTGAGGCTCAGAGGTGCTGGCAGGTGGGTCCTCCAGTTCCCGAGATTAACAGCTTCTGGGCTCTCTATGAAAGTCAGCCCACATGAGCCACCTTAGCCCCAGGAGCTCAAACCATTTTCCTTCCTGGGAATGCAGACTCATTAGGCAGGAACTGAGGAGTTCGAATCCTGGCTCTGCCATTTGCTCAATATCTGAGAGAAGTCCTTAGTGTCCCCCACCTCAGTTTTCCCATCTGTAGATGGGACTAATAGAGGCACCCCCCTTGCAGGACGTGCACCTTGTGTTGTGACCTGAGGGTGATGGGCACTACATCCTCCAACCCCTGAACTCTTTGTGGGGATCTTCCTTGGGAAGACAAGGGACAGAGGTTAGGCTGGGGTCCAGGCCAGCCAGGGGCTATGGTGGTCTCCATTGGTAGAGGTTCATTTTTTTTGGGTGTATGTGTGTGTGTGTGTGTGTGTGTATTTTTGGGGCGGGGGTGGGATGGGGCAAAGGGACTCATATCCATTGGGTATGTGCCCAGGAGTGGAATTGGCAAAGAAGGGTTCTAAAGGGCTGGGTGCCATGGTCATCTATGTGCAGCAAAACTCACCCTGGCAGCAGGGTCAGAGATACCTGAGGCTGCAGCTCCAGGCCCCAGGGGGAAGCTGGGAGGCTGTGGTCGTGATTCACAAGGGAAGAGTCATCACTTCTGACTGACTTCACCCTCCCTAGTGCCTCGGCTCGATGTCTAAAGTGTTGCTGCAGAGGGCAGTGGCAGGATGTAAGACAGCTACGAAGGTTTGGATGGCAGGATGGCAGGGAACATGAGGGGTCGATAAAGTCCTGCCCGGCGGAGCAGGAAGGATGCTTAGAACTGGTGGGTGGAGCAGGACATGAGGGCTGGGTAAGGAGGGTTGAGTTGAGAATCCTGAGTCTGAGGGACTGTGGGCTATCAAGGTTCCGTCAGCAGTTGGGTCAGCAGGTGTAACACCCAGAAGGCAGAGCTGAGCCGGTGACGTTGCACATCGCCAGCACAGAACCCAGAGCATCAGCTGGGGTGCTCTGGCTGTAAGGAATAGAAAACTTAACTCAAAGTCACTAAATCATTTCTGATCCCTGTAAAGAAGTCTACAGATCAGGCAGCCTGGCACTAGTTCATTCGCTGGATTACCAGTGTCACCCAGTATCCAGGGTACTACTAATTTTCTGCTTTACTTTCTACGTCTGTTGACTTTGTCCCTGAATAGACCCCCTCATGGTTGTGTGATGCTTCGTGTGTCTAGACATGATGTCTCAAATCTTCTGGACCACGATGTGTCCCAGCCCACACCCAGGAAGCCACTTGCAAGAAGGGGGGACACCTGCCTGAAGGGTCACGGTCCAGCCTTCACCTCCTCCAGGCCGGTTGTGTGGATGGAGGGTCGGGTGGCTTTGGAAGTTGGCTCCAGCCTTGGAAAGGAGAGGATGTGGACAGAAAGAGGAACTGAAGACCAAGTGCGAAGGAAAGTCAGGATTACGTCAGGAGGCCTGCACTCGAGGGTCTCCTGAGCTCTGGGTTTTCCTGTTGGCAGAAGCGGACTTTGCATGGGCTGGAGTGAATCGGTGGGAAAGGATTGCAGTCAGGGGTCTGGTGGCAGCCTGATCTTCCCTTCAGCTTGGTTCAATGTGTCCTTGAACAGCGTTTCTCCGCTGCCGAATTGGAGTCTTGAAAAAGATTGCCCCTGTGTTTTCTGGAGAAAGTGTGTTCGTTTGGTCAAATCAGCCCACAAGGCTGTCCAGTAACCTAAGGACTATGCAGAGTAGAAAGCCTGTGCCCATTTTAAATCAAGGGTTATTAGTCTTTGGTGAAATTTCTAACCTTGTAACTTTCCTATATGGAAAAAGGAAATAAAGTTTTTTTTGTGGGGGAGGGTGGGGAAGGGGAATAAAATTCTTTAATTAAAAAATTAAAAGGTTGGGAGGAGGAAGAGTCTTCAGTGGAGGTCCAGGTGGAGAGATTAGAGAGGTCAGCAGAGGATGAGGATGTGGTCCTGGGCGCCAGTGTGGAGAGCTCGAGGTGAGCCTGTCACACAGGAGGAGTCTAGTACATGTTTGGGCGGTGGGGGGCAGGTGTATGTGGAGGATGCCCTGGCCCAGTCCCCTCGCCTCCAGGTTGACTCCCCAGGCCCCAGAAGTGAGTGGATCCGCACAGCTTCATACAGCTCTTGTCTCAGGCAATGAGGGTCCCCAGGCTTCCCATCTCCTACCTGACAAAGTAGGTTTTTTTTTTTTCCAGTTCTTGCATTCTAAAACAAGGAGGAGCTTTTAGTATAGGTGTCACAGACAACTGTGGGGGCCAGGGAGCTCAAACAAGTCAGTAGAATCATTACAAATTGATGGAAGAATAATCTACTTGCATGTTAAATGGGTTGGAATAGTTTCCACTCCACAAAGAATTGTTTTCTCTTCTAATTTTCTTGAAGCATGCATCCCTTTCATTTTTAAAAACTTTAAAAAAATTTTTAGCATCTCCTCTATGCCCTTTCCCACCTTCACCCCTCCCCACCTCACACTCACCACACTGCTGTCCATATCCATGAGTTTTTCTCCCCCCCCCTCATTCTTTTTGTTTCTATTTCCTCATGTTTGATAGAGACCTGTATGGAGACACCTTCTATCTCTTTAAACAAGTCTAGAGCCCCATCGCATGATACTCCAGAGAAATTTGCACTTGGCCTTGGTGCCTGGAGCAGCCAGCAGGCCTGGGCCGCCTGGGAGTCCCTGTCCTTGATAAAGCAGTGCCTCTCTCAGCCCCGCTCTCCCAATTCGTGTGGATCTCCCAGCTTTGAAATTGGTGGCTCATTCCTGTTTCTACAAACACATTGTGCACACTTGACAAAGCGTGTCCACAGGCCCAACCCAGCTTCCCCCCAACTTTCCCAGATTCTGAGGACCAGAGAGAGAAAGGGACTCTTCTGAGGCCTCTACTGCTGTTCACTGAATAATATTGAGAACATTTCACAGCTTCATCATTATTTTGTATTTAGTTTAAAGCCACTTGAGTAATTATTTAGGCCCTGGCTAATGTGGCTCAGTTGGTTGAGTGTTGTCTCATGCACCCAGAGGTCACAGGTTCAATTCCCGGTAAGGGCATGTGCCCAGGTAGTGGGTTTGATCCCCAGTAGCGAGCGTGCAGGAGGAGGCTGATCGATGTTTCCCTCTCATTGATGTTTCTTTCTCTTTCTCCCTTCCTCTCTCTCTAAATCAATAAAAACGTGTGTTGTTTTTTTTTTTTAAAGGAAACGATTTAGTCTTACTCATTTGTTTTACAGGGAGTGAGGAGTAACTTGTGAAAAGCTCTCAAGAAATGTCCGAGATGCCATTATGTGTGTATGGATTGAGCTTCTTGTTCTGTCCCACCAGCACTGGCCCGTGTTTGTGGAGGTTAAAGACCTGTTGACATTGGTGCCACCCTTAGTGGGCCTGAAGGGGAACCTGGAGATGACACTGGCATCACGACTCTCCACAGCTGTAAGTGGGCATCTGGGTCACCTACCCCTCGGGGAGGGACATTCTGCACCACCAGGTTTCCCCGACGTAGCTTGTAGGTGGGTGGGTTGGACTCTCCAGAAAGAAGTGTTGAGTTTTGTTCTGTCACGATGCTCTACTTGGTCACTCTTCCCAGCCCATCATCCTGTTTAGCCACGCTGGACTGCTGTATGCCCTGAGTTTCTTCTCTAACCCAATGTCAGGCAAGGCTTTGTGTCCCTGAGCCCAAGTCTGCGGGCTGCCTTTTCTCAGCCATCTGAACCCTGATCCCAGCTCCATGCACTCACACTGAAGCCATGATGAGCACCACAGAGCTGATGGAGGATGTCATAGAGGAGACGGGGTATTAAGCACTGGTGATGACCTCCAGGAGGCGTTTTGTTCTGCAGAGGGCTTGTGACTGCCCCACAACCAGAGTTGCTTCCACAAGGATCCTAGCTGTGCCCCTCTTCTCACCTCTCCTGGGAGTTGAAATTCTTTTCCTCTCTCTGATGCCCATTGGATAGCCAACCCAGTATGTGAAAAAGGCCTGTGGCAAGAGGAAGTGTGGTGTGTTCAAGAAAATGAGAGAAGAACAATGGCTTTAGGTGGAGTGCAAAGGGTGGGGCAGGAGCTGGCTGGAGCAGGACTTGGGAAAGATAGGTGAGGGGTGTGGGCTGAACAACATCCCTCCAAGATGTATGGACAGGGTTTTTGCAGTTGTGATTACGTTCATGGCCTTGGATGGGAGAGCATCCTGGATTACCCCAGTGTCATCATAAGAAGACTGATGTAGGGGAGGCAGAGGGAAGTTTCAGACAGAAGAGAAAGCCTCTGAGAGAAGCAGAGGCCAAGGAGAAGATGGAGGAAGAGCCATGAGCCAAAACATGTTGCTCTACCCACTGGAAAAGGCAAAGGCACAGACGCCCCTCGAGCAAGGCTTTCCTGACACCGTGATTTTAGCCCCATCAGACTCGTCGCAGACCGCTGCCCACCTGACCTGTAAGAGAATACATCCTGTGTCTTAAGCCCATGTCAGGTTCCCTGTTACAGCTCGAACAAAGTATTGCAAATTTAGTGGCTTGGAACAACACAAGTTTACTCTCCTACAGTTGCATTTTAGATCTCCTTTTACTCTGTGTTCCCGAGAATGCTGCCTTTAGAGCAGGCAACCTCCGGTGATTGGGGCGAGAGTCAGAATGTGTTGCCTGGAGGTATGTACCAGTAACTGGTCTTATGGATCTGGGGACTGTGTGTCCCTCTAATGGTCACTCCGGGCACTGCTCTGCCTTTTCTTACCCCAAAACGTAGTCTTACTGCCTCCGGGTATCCCACTGTTGGCACAAGTCAGCCAGACAAGGGAAGGTCCTGAAGCTGTGCTCTGCTCCACCTGATTCCCTTGTTCCTACGAGCACCCCTGAGGTGGGTGTTCATCTCTCTGTGGAAGAGTTGCCTGAGGCCTCGGACAGTTCTGTGATGTGTCTCCAGAGTCCATCAGGCTAATGACAAAAATACTCTCCTTGTTTGTACGAAGAAAAGTGATTCTATTTTGCCCCTGAGAGTTACAGGAACTTAAAGAACTCAGTACAAAGGAGCTGAGAAAACATATTTGCTTTGAAATCTTTTCTTATCTATGTATTGAATTTTGCTGGCGATTGCTATGCTATTGGGACCTGACTACCATCTTTAAAGGAGGAGGTCTTCTTTCTGAGCTTGTTTTTTAATGCTGAGAGAAGAGGTGCTTCCATGTGTTTCTGAAATGGAATGATTTGCAGAGATGGGGTTGGGAGGTTGGTGGTTCTTTGAGGTATCTACTGCGTGAGAAGAAGGGAATTTCAGGAGGATGGGGCCAGGAACTGGCAGAGAGCGTAGGTCAGGGTCACAGAGTCCTCCTCCCCTGTGGTTTGTGGAGGAACTTGGGAGTCAAGTGACCCTGAAATTGCGGGTGACACGCATGCCTGTATGTGCTTGTGTTCATGTATACATGTGTGTGTGTTTCCACACTTGGGTATGGGAGAGATGGTTCATGATGCCATCTGATTCTCAAAGATTCCTATGTCTTTACCTTTCCACTCCCCAGTCACTCTTTTGAAAGCTGGTTAATAATTTCTTCTGATATCAATGAAGTGATTGGTGTTTGCTGATTTCTCTCCTGAGAGACTGACTTTTTTTCCAGGGAGGATTGACCTGGCTTTGGGCCTAAGCAGACTTACCCTTTGCCCTTTTCTCTCCATACTAGGCCAACACTGGACAAATTGATGACCCCCGGGAGCAACACCGAGTCATCAACAGTAACCTTGCCCTCATTCAGGTGACTCTCCCCTTTACCTGGGGGATGGGTCCCTCCCCTCTTGGCATCTGCAGCCAGGCTGGTGGGGAGAGTGAAGGCTCAGTGAGCCTTGTCCCTGCACTCTGGACTGAGCTCTGGGGATGGGAGCTACTCATCCATTCAGCCCATGCCCCCCAGACCACATTCTTGCAGTAGCTGGAGGCTTCTTGAAGGATTTGCCTCTACTTGTTCATTTCTTTTTCTCGTGGCCCTGGGTGCAAACTGCCCCCAAAGTATCCCTGAAACAGCTTAGCTAGATTTGGCCTCGTCTCCTTCCCTTCTCACACTCACCTGTTCTGAAGTCCCCAACTCAGTCTGGTTTGATAGTTGAAAACTCATTCTGGGAGTCAACCAGCTGGGGACCCTCAGGCAAGTCACTTCACCTCATCTGCAAGGTGAGCTGTTGTGAGCTGTGGGTTGTAGGAGAGGCATGGTGTCTAGCTTGCATCTGATAATCAATCATGCTAGCTATGCCTAGTGAATAGTCCTACCATTTAATTAAGCTGGAAACTGTGTCACCTCACCTTCTCTGCCCCTTATCCTTACATCCAGGTACTGAGCATCCTACCTCTGAGCCTGCAGGAATCCAGCCTTGCCCCTCCTTGCCTTGACCTCTTGGTCCCCTTGCTGACTGCAAATGTCTTCACTGTTTTAGCTGCCTCAGGCTTCTTGACCTTCCACTCACCTCTGCATGGTAACCTGAGTGACCTTTTCGAAAGCCTAAAGCTGATCAGACCTCTCCCTCTCTCAGCTCTTCTATGGGTTCCCCTTGTCCAAGTGCGGGCCTGGTCCAGAAAGCATTCCGGTCTTCCCCACCAGCCGCATGTCTTGCATATGCGGTTATCTCTTCTTGAAATGTCCTTCCTCCTTTTGTTCACTTGGCAATGAAGCCCTTTAAAGACTCTAGTTAGTTCTTGGTTCTAACCTGGCCAGGTACAGCTCTTTGGTGCCTTGCATGTGCTGCTGGGGCTGCCCTTGTTGCAATTCTGTGTTTAGATGTTTACTTTCTCCACTTGAGGTGACTTGCATGGGCCAGGACCATCCATGATATACTGTAAGGCAAGCATGTCAAACTCAAAGGCCAACATGCCAAATAAATGAGGCATGTGGTCCATGGGCCACGAGCTTGACATGTTTGCTGTAAGGTATATAGATAATGTACAGCTATATTCGGCTGGTAGCAGAGAGTTTCAGAGATTAAATGAGATACTCATGATACCGCTAATAGCTGAGCTGGCAAGGGGTAAGTGATAAATACCTCTGCTACAAGTCACCAGTTTTATTTTTCTGTTTTATACCAAATTCTTGCTCATATGTATGTACATTTTCACATGATTGGACTTAACAAACATTTATTAAGTCCCACTCTGGGTCAGGCAGTGGCTTGGCACATGGCCCAATTGATAGGGTAAAATTTTGTCCCCTCTATTTTTAAAACACTAAACATCAAACATAAGTGGTGCAACAAATTTCACAAGAAAACTTTTTGATAATGTCAGCATATTCCAGCATCTCTATATATAAAAGGCTAATATGCAAAGTGTCCCCTCAGGAGTTTGACTTGGAGACGGGGAGTTCAATCGCTCACTATGACATGCGCTGACCATCAGAGGGTAGTGTGGAATAAAGGAAGGCCCTGGCTGGCTCTGGCAGCCAGGGAAGGGAGGCTCCAGCCAGCAGGCAGAAGGCCCCGGTCAGCCCTGATCACTGGGCAGGCCTAGAGACCCTACCTGTGCACAAATATTGTGCACCAGTCCTCTAGTATAAATATAACCAAGAGTGATATTAAAAATTTTTAGCAACTATTAGGGCCTGGAAATACCCCAGTAAGACTGAAGGACAGCTGCTGAGAGCTGCCTAACCTCGGCCCAGACCCACTTCACTGCACCAGTGCCCTGTGGATGCACCTGCAGTGGTCTAGAGGCTTCTACTTGATAAATTATCCTGAAATGAAAATGCTCTCTTTAGCATGAATTTCTTGAGAAAACTTCCCACAAGTCCCACTGTTCATGAACAGTTTAAATCTCCACATTCCCCCCCCCACAAAAGATTACAAAATATTTGCTTTCTTAGTATTAAACTATAGCACAAGTATTAATATTTGAAGTATTGGTTTCTCATAACCTCATCAGCATTGAAAGTATTTTTCTAAACTACTTTTTGTATTTACCATATATATATATATATATATATATATATATATATATACACACATACATATGCCATAGACAATGTATGATAACAATTTTCTGTATTTTTAAAAAATATATTTTATTGATCTTTTACAAAGAGGAAGGGAGAGGGATAGAGAGTTAGAAACATTGATGAGAGAGAAACTTCGATCAGCTGCCTCCTGCACACTCCATACTGGGGATGTGCCCGCAACCAAGGTACATGCCCATGATCGGAATCGAACCTGGGACCTTTGAGTCCGCAGGCCGATGCTCTATCCACTGAGCCAAACCGGTCAGGACAATTTTCTGCATTTTTAAGCATAAAACATATTAATACTATAGCCCTGGCTGATGTGACTCAGTGGTTAGAGCATTGGCCCATGCACCAGAGGCTCAAGGGTTCCATTCTCTGGTCAAAGGCATGTACCTGCTTTGCAGGTTTAATCCTGGGCTCTGGTCGGGGTGTATGCAGGAGGCAACCAATCGATGTGCCCTCTCACATTAGTGTTTCTCTCTCCTTCCCTCCCTTCTATTCCCTCAATATCAATAGAAAAAATATCCTCAGATGAGGAGTAACAGCAACAGAAAATCTTACACTGTACATGTAATTCTGTAATTTGTACTTTTCTCTTAGTGACTCTTAATTTCTCTGAATGAAAATCTCTTACAATAGCAAATGATAAGCACTCATTAAATAGCAGCTCCAAATATCATTATCATTACATGGTTCTTTATACATAGGCATAATTGTTTCTCTGGAAAATGCTTGATCATAAGGTACATGGGTAATGTACATCTAAATTTTCCTCCAAAATTCCTGTACCAAGTTTACCACCATCAATGTATGAGCCCATTTCCCTCCAGATGTATTTTATATTATCAACCTTTCAAATTTTAATTTTAGCTAGTCTGATGGGTAAAAATAGTGTATCCCATCCATCCATAGATTCATGCCTCCGTTTATTTAGTGAGCACAGATGGGGCTGAGATTCAGCCTCTCTACTCAGAGCTGAGGATCCCAGCAGGAAGTAAGACAGCGCTTATCTTTTAATAGAGGAGGACCAACAGCGGTTACAAATAAATAAGATGTCTTCAAGTTACAATTTCATTTAAAATTTTCCTGGCAGCTAGGGAGGTTGATCAGAGAGAATGAGAGAAGCAAGAGATCAGAGGACCCTTCCTCATGTTTCTGATTTCTGCCTGACAGGTGCAGGCCACCGTCGTGGGGCTCCTGGCTGCTTTGGTTGCGCTGCTGCTGGGAGCTGCGTCGAGTGGGGAGTTGGACTTTGCGAAGGTGGAGTTGCTGTGCGTCAGCAGTGTCATCACTGCCTTCCTCGCGGCCCTTGCCCTAGGTGAGCTGTGTCCCAACCCCAGCACCTTCCTCCTCCAGGCTGGCCCCATGCTTCACTCTCAGCTCGTCGTGCTTTCAGCTCCAAAGCACTACTGGTGGGGCCTTGGGCCAGGTCATGACCCACCACCAGGTCATGACCCACCTCGTGGGGAAGCAGGCAGTGAGCCCCGTCCTGGGTAGGGTGTGTGTGCCGGGGGAGCTGCTAACTCCTCTTCTTCCCTTTGCTTGTTTAAAGAACTGGCCTGTGGCTCTGTAGACGTTCATCTATTCATCTGTTCACTCATTCTTTCATTCATTCAGTCCTTAACCATTTCTCAGGCATAGCTTGGGTGTGGACTTGTGTTGCTCTGCTGTCTGCTGTCAGGTGAGGAGCAAGGCTCAGTTTTTAGCTTAAATTTTATCTCTTTAGAGAGCTGTTTCCTGGCCACCCCTCCCATGCACTGTCCTCCTCCCTTGCCCTTCTCCACTGCCACCATGCTCTCCCGTACCACGCCGTCTCCCTTTGGGACACTTGGGAAAATCTGAAATGATCTTGTTTCTCTGTTCATCACCTCACATTCCTGCTACAATGTCAGCTCCTCAGAGCATGAAGCCTCCATCTCCTATTTTTCCATCTGCTGCTCCTAACTCACCGCCTGCCACAAGACGCTTCCTACGTGTCTACAGAAGGTGGGAAGCCGGAGGCACTGGCAGACATAACCCCGACCTAGGAGCCCACGCATGTCAGTGGAGAACCAGTTGGCTGTGCAATTGCCAAAGAATGTCACCCACTCATTGTTACTCAGTGTTTACTGAGTGTCTGCTGCTGGCCGTGCACTGTTATGGGGCTGAGCATACACTTGAGAGCAAAATTCCCAGGGATCCTGTTTTGTGATGTTTATATTCTAGTTCAGAGTGAGACATCAGTATGGGAGCAGACAGGTAATTCCAATTAAGTGTCATGCCTCTTCCTTTCAGAGGCCTTCTCTGATCAGCTCTCTGGAGCAGCCGTGTCCACAGTCACTCGTTGTTTTTAGTATCCTATTTATTTACTTCAAATGCTTGTGCACTTCCTTGCATGTGGTCTGTTCCTCACTCTGACAGGCATTTAAGTATGAGTACAGAGCCCAGTGGTTGCTTAAAACAGGCGCAGGCATAGAACCAGCTCCCCAATGTTTGCTGAATGGATGGACTTTATTCTGATTCTCTTGCGGATGGTATGTCTATGGGTATGTCACGATGTGTGCACATGCAAGAAGGAACAAGTGATAACTGCATACATTGGATTTGTATTTACACTTCTATCCACTCATCTGACTGCCCACGAAACCCCTTTGAGTTCAGCTCCCTGTAAGTGAATGCGGCGGGTTATTTGGCGATTTTCATTCCCATCAGGCAGCTGATCGATGGAACTGCTGCATTCCTGCACCAGGGTCCATGATTGGGAGGGGAGGTAAGAGTGCAGAAGCCTAGGAGCAAATTCACAAGTTGTGCTTCCCAGGCGGGATGTTTGCACTGGGTCACATGCCTATGCATGTGCATGAGGTGGAGCACACTTACTCAGCCTGGTCAAAGGAAAGGCAGGATGGGTATGCCAGACCTGGTGTAGAGAAATAGAGAGCCCAGGAGATACTTGGCATGAAGTTTCCTCTGAAAACCATACAATCAAATGATCCAGAAGGCCTGTTCTTGTAGGACCTTGTACAGAATGTTGTAGCTCCCCATTTTACAGATGAGAAAACAGAGATAGGGTGAAGCTCAGCAGCACGGACGTAATCAGGATCACCCAAAGATGTGTGGAAGGTCAGAAAAGTTGCCGGTACCTCACAGTGCCACAAAGCCAGGAGGTGGTGGTGGCTCTTAATCAGTGCTCTCAAACTGACTGTAGTCCCAGTGGGATCGTCACCAGACCACCAGCTATGGGCCAGGTCCTCAGTGCTGCACCCTAAAATCCATCAGCCCTCACTCAGAGGCCACCTGCTGACTCCACCCAGTGGCGGCCCTTCAGGGCCCCTGAGATGGACCTGTTCCCCAGAGACGTGGACCTGTCCATGTGCTTTTGGCTTGAGGACGCCTGCCAGCCTTGCCCGCTCCCAGCACTGCACTGCAGTCTGCATGTGCCCCTCCTCTCCCTCTGTCCTGCCGCAGGAGCTACCCTGCTCTGCCACCCTCCCATTTCCCTCATGAGCTGCTCACTTGACTGATTCCACCTGGGCATCTGCTTTTCCAGGGACCCCAGCAGGCATGGGAGACAATGCTCGGTCCCTGGGGCTCCACTGCTCAGAGCAGTTTGGAGCATCTTCCCTGCAGTGAGGGCCTGTGAGCTTCCCGTCTCTAGTCCAAGTGGTTTGGAAGCCCAGGAACCCCCTGCTGCTACCTCCACAACGGGCTTGAGTATGCCATCCAAGCTCCAGGCTGCTCCGGAACCTGACACTCACAGCCAGGCTGGCCTGGTGTGTACCGATAGAGGGCGGGGAGCCCCTGAGCAGCCTCCTGACCCCCTCCTCATCCTGTGCTGCTGAGCCTCCTCGGGGTCAGTCCATTCCCGAACCTTGAGTATCCCCTCTCTCCTCTCTGCAGGCCTGCTGATGGTCTGTATAGTGATTGGTGCTCGAAAGCTCGGGGTCAACCCAGACAACATCGCCACACCCATTGCAGCCAGCCTGGGAGACCTCATCACGCTGTCCATTCTGGCTTTCATTAGCAGCTTCTTCTATAAATACAAAGGTAGGGGGGTCCCAAGGAGGAGGGCCCGCCAGCAAGGCTGAGCGGGAAAGTGTGCATGTAGCTGCAACACCCAAATCGGGCACCGCAGGAAGGAACCTGCGGGCTCTGGGGTGGAGGTGGCGATCCTCCTTTTATAGAAACAAAGCCTGAGGTCACTGAACGAATAAGGTGTTCTCCTCGGCTCTCCCAACCGTGTCAGCAGGCACCCAGGTTGTCAGTGATCCCCTTAGACCAGGACGCGCAAGGAGGCCAGGGAGCCCAGGGCTGGTCTGGCCACTTCAGCACAGTGACAGTGCCTCCTGGGGGAAGGCAGTTCATGCTGGGCACATGTCACCTGCCCAAGAAGTGTCACAAGGAGGAAGGTCTGTCACGGGCAGCAGCAGGTGCCAGCCAGGGGAAGCCGGCCTGGCAGCCTGCTCAGCAGCTGAGGGAGGAGTTCACATGTCTTGTGGCAACAGGCCCTCACTCCACCAGAGGCCTCCCAGGGCTGCATGAAAACAGAGTCTGCTCAGGCCCTGGGCATTTTGGCCAGGCAGCATCACCCAGGCCTGGGGGGTTTCCCTTCCCGGTTTCCACAGCTGACCACTCTCTTCTGAGTGCCACACTTCACTCTCCACCTGGCACAGTCTCGCTAAGATGGCTGCACACAGCCGTTTGCATCTAGTCCGTGTCGATTCCGGGCACAGTCGGGACGGTGGGTGCTCGGGGGCAGGCAGCATAGGTGGTCAGAGTGGGTAGTGATGAGACGGTGGGGAGGCCGGGGCATGTGGAACAGTTGGTGGGAGGAGATGCCCCAGACAAAGGAGCAGCACAGCGGAGCTCCAGTTTATCATCGCCTCGTGGGCACACGCACCCACGCGTGTGAGATACCACCCCGTGTTCACGTGTTGGCAACGGAAGCAGAGCAACAAAACGCTTCTGCTGTCGCGCGTTCAGGCCCGGGGAGCCTTTCTCAGCTCTGGGCTGGCTCCTGGCTGCGCTGGGAACTGCCCACCACCAACACTTCAATGATTTGGGAGGTTCTCAACGTTCATGTACATGGTAGTGAAGAGTTAATAATAAGATGACCTCATTTTATTTTTAAGCCAGACTGAATTTAGAATAAGAAGATGTGTGTGGGGGTTAATCCTGTTTGGTTTGCTAAATTAACACGGGTCACGGGTGTCCCCAGACCCTTCCGCTTCGCCCCTGCTGTACCCTCCTGAAGTAGTGGGTTTCAACACACCACTTATTACATGTTAATCATGGTTGCATTGTCCATCTCCCCAACTGGACTGTGAGTTTATCTTGGGTGCAGTGGGCAAGAGGTGGGGAGTGGGTCACTGGGCCTGGCACATAGCAGACACATCTTCACTGAGAAGGTGTGAGCCATGGGCTACCGCCCCTGCTGGTGTAGTCAGGAAGACCAGCCATGTGCAGGGGCATGGAAGTGTTCACCACAGGGCTGCAGGAATGGGGGAGGGGGGGAGGGGGGGCGGAGGGACCTCTGCTGAGGCTTCTGAGGAGTTGCAGAAAAAAGTGGACTAGACTCAAAGGCGTCCTGCTGGTAGACGGCCCCGCAGGCTGCTGTCTCCCAGACTGTTTGACACTTGCTTCCATCTCACTGGGTGGGAAGAGGCAGAGGAGGGTATTTGTGTCAGGAAAATCGCAAAATCCGAGAAGTGAAAGTGAAGGGGGCAGGACCTGAGGACAGAGGGGAGCTTCTCCAGTTGCTTAATAGGATGAGAAGATGCTTGGGGACCTGTAATAGGATAGTCACCTGAAACTGATGAGGATGGAAATGTCTCCTCACACCTCCAGAGCCTTTAGTTCCCAGCCCACATCCCATCTCTACAACCCAGGCCACTGCCCCCCACACCATGCTGTGCTCTGGCTCTGCATGCATCCCCTTTTTTTTTCTTCTTTCTCTTCCCAGACAGTCGGTTTCTGACTCCCGTGGTCTGCATCGGCTTCATGGCCCTGACCCCAGTGTGCGTCCTCATTGCAAAGCAGAACCCACCCATCGTGAAGATCCTAAAGTTCGGGTGGTTCCCAATCATTCTAGCAATGGTGATTAGCAGGTGAGCGTGAGTGAGGGTCTCTCCTCCTCTCCCCCTCCCCGTGCCATCCCCTGACTTTGTGTTCAAGAGAGAGGCCTGAGAGCCAAGGACCCCCAAGGAGGGGGCGCTCGCTGCCCTGTGGCCATGGTGGGCGTGGACTGCAGTGGCAGCTCCTTCACTCATTTCCATGGTGGTTGAGTCAGATCTCTTTACTCTTTGCCTCTGTTTTTCTTACCAAGCTCCCTAGACTTGTTTGTTCTGAGAGAGGCAGCCCTGTTTACATTTGCCAGAGCACCAGAGAGCCAGGAAGAGACGAACCTGGAAACATCACAGGAGTGCGGAGTGCCATGGCTCCCTGCCCTGTCCAGGCGCTGTAGGACCCCGCCTCTTCCGTTCCCCTGCCGCCACAGCTCTCCCTGGCCTGGCCCCTGCTTCAGCTGCAGGGAGTCTCTCTCCTCTGGCCTCAGGGCAGTGGCTCTGCAAACCCCATTTCCACAGCATGGCTGCCTGTGGGACCTAGAGGGCTGAGGGGTTGGTGCTTTCGAGCCTGGGCCTGTAGCTGAGCCAGGTCTTCTCCATTCTAGCTCCATTCTCAAGGGCCCTTTCCGCTAGCAGAGCCTGCGGGGGCCGCCCCAGTTCTTTCTGATGAGCTTTCCTAACTTTAACTCTCAGAGAAGAGAGGCTTTAGGGTAGGTATCTTTACTCCTGGGTTCCTTACACAAAATGATCGCACTTCTTCAGGGCCCTTGGGGTGGGCAGCCTTGGCTAAGCTGCAAGGGCTGGTGGGAGCGAGGTCTTGCTGTAGCACCTTCCAAGAACAAGGGGCCGGAGATGACGCTCGAGCAGGTTCGTTTCTGCTAAGGGATGGCTCAGTTGCAGGTCCAGGGCTGTCACAAGACAGAGCCCAGTGAGCCGAGGGGCCTCAGAAAGGAGTTTATTGTTTGTTTTCAGTGGGCAGACACTTCGAGAACAGCGAAGACTAGACTAGAGACAAAAATTATGTGGGAGGCGCAGGGCACACTGGAAACAGCCTGGCTGCAACAGATATCTGGGAGAGGGCTAAGGAAAGTGTTTGCTAAGCTGAAAAGACAGCCTGATAAGGCAGTTTGCAAGGCCGCTTATGAGCATAAACTCTAGTCATTTAACTGCCGTCTGCTCTCTCCCCAGTTTCGGAGGGCTCATCTTGAACAAAACGATTTCTAAAGAGCCATACAAAGGCATGGCCATATTCTCGCCCATCATCTGTGGTAGGTATTGGCAATCCCTGTCACCTGGGCACCCTGGGCTGGGTTGGCCCCGCAGCCCCAAGTGGTGGGGGCTGGCAGCTGTGATGGCAGAGGTCCGGCCCCAGGCCCTCAGAGGCAGAGGCTACCGAGGCTGGTTTTCCTAAAAGAAGGAGACCTCAGGGGAGAAGCCATGCCCATTGCACCACCCAATCACACCCTGCTCTTCATAGGCCACTGAGACCTGAGCTTCCCCACAGGCTAAATTCCATGCCTTGAAGGCACACTGGATCCAACCCAGGGTTCTCACACCTTCAGAACGGGAATATTGGCCTCTCATGGTTTTTCTTTTATTTTAACTTAGATCCACTGGTGACATTATACATAAAAATCTGGATTTCTGTTTTCTTGGAAAGCGAGGCTATAACAATACTGGATTTACATTGGGGGTAGGGCCGGAATCAGCTGCCATTGAGACAGGACCTGCGTTGTCCAGTTTGCCTCAATCCCCTCCATTCCCTGTTGTCTTTTTCCGAATCCTTCACTGGTTCACCTTCCAGGCTTAGGCCCTGTGGGTATTTGCGTGAGGAGCCCTCTTTTAACCAAAGCTTGGTATGTGTCTGGTTTCTGCTAAAGCTCTGTCATCAGGCCAGTGGTCAGGGGAGCAGCCAGCCATGATGACTTAGTGCACAGTTTGCTTGATGCCCAGGCTGTAGCTTTCTGAGACTTCGGAAATAGGCTTCAGGGTCCTGGGGCCAGCCTCCCCGCAAGATGCACATTTCCATGGGAACTCAGGCCTGTGTTCCTTGAATGTCAGTAGCCACCCATAGGTCTGCACCTCGACAGAGTCCAACAGGGTCTATTCCCAGCACAGGGGCTGGCCATTATAAGTGAGGACAGCAACAGCCAGGTCAGGCCCAGAAAGCATATGCCGGGGAAGATAGCTGTGGATGGCACCATGCAAGCAATTTGACTGAATTAAGCAGCGAAGACAATAGCTAGGCAGTGAGGGGTGATGGGAAGCAGCGCCCATGTTCCCGAACTGAAGGGAGTAGGGCTGCTCCGCTCTGGCCACTTGCTACCTGGTAGGAACTAAGGTCTGGAGTTTCCTGAGCTGACTTAGGAGAATCTGGGAATCTGGATGAAATGCCCAGTTTGTAAATGCTGCCGATTAATTTGGGTTATTTTTTAAATCATGTGTGAGCCAGGCAAAATAGATCTGTAGCCACCCTCCGCTCGCTGACCATTCTTGGCATCGTCTGTAAGCCCGGGGCAGTTGGTCTTTGTCCCTGGAGATCGCTGGGACACGTGAGATCCAGTAGGAGAGTGTTCCCCGTGGAGCTGAGGAAATAGAATAGGGGCGACCCAACTCCACCTCAGAAGGTGATGGTCACCTTCGCGGGCCCTGTTCTCTGCCAGCCCCAAATTCAGCCTCACTGACTCTCCTCCCTCGCTGAGCATGGCCTGTGTCACTGGGCCCTCTGCCCCTGGCCAAGCTGCACACGATCAGCTGCCGTGGAAGCCCCAGCCCCACCATCATGTGATCATCTCTCTTCCCTTACTGCTCTTACCAATGTTCTCTTTCCTGTCCTTCCTACCTGAGGTGAGAAATTTCCCTTTTGTTCTTTCAGGTATTCCAGTCTGTTCTCTGGTTCCTGTCACTTCCTATGGCTTTGAGTGGCTTATCAAGAGGCCTCTCATTGACCTCTCTATTGACTCTTCTCCCTCTTTCCCTTTCACACTCCCTCCACCCAATAAATATGTATCGGGGACCTACTTTGCAATACTTCCTTCACCTCAAGAGCTGTCAAGGTGATACAGTACTACCTTAATACCTCATTCATGAGGTCCAGGCCACCCTCGTTTGGTGCTGAACAAGATCTGATGTCAAATGGGAAAGAAGGAAAAGAGATCAAGCGTTGAATCAGAAGACTTCCTGACGTTAGCCTAGGGAACAGAACTCAGAGACTGGCATAAAGAAGGAGAAACCAGGTTCTTTTTCTCCTCACAGGTGTTGGTGGCAATCTGGTAGCCATTCAGACCAGCCGGATCTCCACCTACCTGCACATGTGGAGCACACCTGGGGTCTTACCCCTCTGGATGAAAAAATTCTGGCCTAACCCATGTTCCACTTTCTGCACTTCAGGTGGGTCTTAGGTTTTTCAGAGGCCATGGGGCCATTGCTTTAAACATGTAAAAATTAATGTCATTGGAACCTTGTGTGTATAGCAATGATGTCTAAGACCGGTGCTGACCTCAGCACAGATTATCATAAGGAAAAGTTGCTGCAAACAGCTTGGATGGGGCTGCAAATTGGATGGGGCAGGGTCTCAGGGAATCCCCAGAATGGAGCAAACAGTGAGCGCCAGGCTAATTGAGACTCAGACATGGCTGCCAGTCAGCCCTGCGACAGGGGAGGTCCCAGCACAGGAACAATGACTCTTGTGAGCACCCCTGTCTTGGAGAAAGCCGCCCCTGAGTTCCTGCCCAATGCCAGATGGTCCAGTTCCTCTTTGTATGTGTCTGCCCCCCCCCCCAGAGTCACTTGGTGCTAGAACTCAGAGGTATGGCGTCACCCTCCAACAGCCTCTGTGTCTCTCAGCCACAATCCCCACTGGTTTTTACTGCCTGAAGTTACAGGGATTTCTCTTCCCAGCTCTGGTAGCCTGGGCTGGGGGTTGAGACCCCTTGGTCCTGGGGGAGGAGAGATGGAGGAGGGGAGGACAGGACTCTGCAGAGACGATCTCCCTCCCAATTAAAAACACAGCACACATGGGCGCTGGTCCAGCGGATTCTGTGCTTTCACCCTTCCTACCAGTCTTGGTGTACTTTCTTCTTTACTTCTCTAGTTGTAGGACTTCCATTCAGCCAACTTTCAGGTGGTTCTGAATGATGGTGGTTTTGCATTTTAGTTGTAATTTTGATGTGGTTGTGGGAGGCCAGAGTAAAGCATTTATCTACACTGCCATCTTGGTTCTGAATTCTTTATGTAGCTTTCTATAAATTTTCTTGAGTTTTATGTCACTTTCCAATAATAATTATTTTGCTTCCTCCTTTTTAAGTTTTTTTAAATAATATAACCTTATCTTATTTTTTATCATGCATAGATTTTGTTGCTTTTCTATGGTTTCATTCTCTCTATACATATTATTTTATAGTAGACTTTCCAGTTTCCAAGCTACATATGACTTTCCTTTCTTTTCCTTATTAAGTTGATACAATACATTATATCAATTCATAAGCAAATGGAGGCTTTCTTTTTATTGAAACCCTTTGTGTTTGAGTAGTCCCTCATCTTCACATATTATAGTCTTAAAGAGATGGGCAGGGTAAATCACATTTTTTGAAGTCTCAACTCATGGAGCACTGACTCCTGAAAAGAGTGGGAATCACTCGGACCTCACCATTGTGCAGAGGCCCCATGAGGGCACTGCCCTCCCCGATCACTAAGGATCACTAGTGGGTCTTTGTTTTTCAACACTCCCGAGCTTTCCACCTTAAGCCCCTTGCACATTCTCTTTCCTCTAGCCAAAATCTTCTCCCCCAGATTCAGATCTCAGCCTATAAATATCATCTCCTTGAGAGAGCTTCCAATTTCTGTAGCTCATTCCCACTAATAGACACTCGTTCTCTACCATATTACCCTGACTTATTTTCTTCCAAGTACTTGTCAAATTTGAAATGACCTTTCCTAGTTGTTTCTGCTATTCGATTCCAATTTTTCTATCTTCTCTATAATGCCAGGTCCATGAGTGAATGGATAGGGCTATCTTCCCCATCTGCAGAAATTGCCTGCCATATAGTCCACCAGGGCTGGGTGAACTATCCTTTGGCACCTTCAGGAAGTAGCTGAATGAATGTGGATGCCTCACTAGAGACTGTCACGTGTCAAGCAGGTCACACAACCTCATTGGTTTTGTTTCTTCCAGAAATTAATTCCATGTCAGCCCGAGTTCTGCTCCTTCTGGTGATTCCAGGCCATCTGATTTTCTTCTATGTTATCTACCTGGTGGAAGGCCCTTTGGTCCCAAACAGCAAGATCTTTGTGGCATTCTATCTGCTGGCAGGCCTGATCCAGGTAAGGACGATTGTAGCAGCAGCAAAGGAGCATTCAGTGGTGGTTCCCTGTCCTGGGAGAGATGCTGAGAAGGTGGAGTTGGGGGTTCCTGGACATGCAGGGCACAGTCCCCATCTTCCAGGAGTCAAGTTAACTTGTTCAAGCTCAAGGGCATGATCCAGACCCAGAGGCCATCCCTCACTCCTCACTAGACACTCCATGCTGCATCCTCCACATGGCATCCTCCACGTTGCACATTGCAGAGGCCATCCTCCACATAGCGCACTCATTACTCCGCCCTTCACAAGGCACAGTCCATACTGTACACAACTCACCCTACACTCCTCACCAGAGGATCAGAGGAGCCATCTTGAAAATGCAGCATGTTGCATGATGAGCTGGGCCTTATCCGTCACTCATTATAGACTGGATGGGCAGGGACCAGACCTCTGTGGGGGTGTTGCTAAAAGACATTTGTGGACTTTAGTCAGAGCTGGATGGTGATAAGGATATCAAAGATTTTCTGCCAAGACTATAGCTGGCTGATGTCCTGCTGGGCCTAGGGACTCTGCAGAGATTACTGTGGGCTCTGGTGGTCAATTTTGAAGAAGCCAGCATTTTCAGATCTTGAGTTATGGCATTTGCAATCTCAGCATGTCCCTGACCCTGAAGCATAGGCTGGGGCAGAGAAACTGTCCTGAGCAACATCAGGAAAGGAGCTGTGGTCAGCCTGTAGCTAGGGACTGAGAATCCCTGAGACCTGACCAGTGCTGTGTGGACCCCTTGGCACCTCCAGGAAAAGCCAACCATCCAAAGCTGCCCATGAATTGGCCTTCAGAAAACCCAGACTGAAGTCCTGGCAAGATTTGTGTCTAAGGTTCCAAGGATGTTGAGTGGAGCTGGTACATCAGAGAAAATCAAGGCTAGTGTCTGGCACTTCAATATGCCAGGAGTGGGGTCCAACCACAGGGAGGGATGCTAGGCAAGAGTGGAAGAGGGTGCGCTCTTTGGCCCCTGCACAAGCTCATAGCTGGGCGCCAGACGCCAAGAGAAGCTTGTGGAAGGGGACTCCCTGGGGTTGACATATCCACCTTGGTGTCTGCCCTTGAAATGTGCAAGTTTCTGACTTGGTCATTGTCTTTTTCTCTGCTTGTTGTTATGACAGGTGACAATCCTGCTGTACCTGGCAGAAGTGATGACTCGGCTGACGTGGCACCAGGCCCTGGATCCTGACAGCCACTGTATCCCCTATCTCACAGGGGTAGGGGACCTCCTAGGGACTGGCCTCCTAGCACTGTGCTTTCTTGTCAGCTGGTTATTGAGGAGCGAAGTAGAGCTGGATGGCATTTCAGAACTACCCTCGGGACCTTCCTAATGAGACCAGGCAGCTCCAGTTAGTCAATGGAATGCTCCCTCACACCAATGGGGTTCAGAATGCACTTCCTCCCCGGCTGGGGCCTTAGGTCTCCCTGCCTCGACAGTGGCCCTTTGTCCATCTGCTAAGGAGACTCACATACATCTTGACCCTCGTGTTGGACCCTGAGGCCATGATGGAGCCTAAACTCAGAAGTACTGTCTGTGAGCGTGTGAATGTGTCTGCATGTGCCCACATGCTAGATGAGTGTGTGAATGCGTGCACATATGTGTGGAGAGCAGGGCGCACAGGCCTGAAGATTCTGAAGGAAGAGGCATGGCAGTGCACTGTGGGGATGTTTGGCCCTGTTTCACTCCAGTGCAGCCCGGATTGGAGTAGAGCAGGAAGAAGATCCATTGTGTGTCCAAGTCTCAGGACTGCTGTCTTCACTAGGTCCACAGGCCACTCTGCTGATGCGCCCTGCAAATGTGTGCAGCCCTTCCTAGGACAGGGCCCCCATCCGCCCCGGCATTTACTTTTGCCACTGCTTTCTTTCCTTTTTCCTTCCTTCCTTCCTTTCTTTTTTTTTTTTTTAAACAAACAACCCTGTTTAAATTTTAATAATCAGAAAAGTGTAAAATAAAGAATAGAGTATATTGCATTTGGCATTTTGTGTTTGTAAAGATATTAACGCAACCATGCGACTTGTGGTCTATAAGTCACAAAAACCTCTGGCATTTCTCTAATGCAATGTTTGTCATACTGTAGTCTCCAGCTTAGAAGCGTCAGACATCCCCAGGGAACATGTTAGAAATGCTAATTATTAATCTTCCCTCCCCCCAGGCCTGACAGATCAGCATGTCTGAGGCAGAGCCCAGCAGTGTGGGATATAGCCAGCCCTCGGGTTCCGATGTACTCTTTAGAGAACCACTGCTCCAGAATTCCAAGTTACTGCAAACACTAAATAATGCCTTCTGTGAAGGCCTAGCACAGAACCTGTCTTATTGCAGATACAGCAAAAAATTATCTTTGTACCATCCTAATGTACAGACTAATTATACACAGAATATAACGTAAAGTCCATAGTTACACTTACTGGGAAAACAGAAGTAGGAATATAGAATTAATTCTGAAGGCATAGAAAACTTTCATAGAGAAAAAAATAACTTATTAGACAAAAACAAGTAAATAAATTATATGTGTTTTCCATTTCTTCCTTGAATTCCTGTGAACCAAGACAACATATATGGTCAAAGAGTAATGGTATAGGACTCAGAAAATCCTTCTGCTTCCTAAGGGCATACCTTGTGTGAGTTACTTATAAAGAAGCACATTAAATTATTCATTCAAAAATTTATAAAATCCTTCTTATGTTCTTCCCATTATTTTACATAAGGTATTTTCAGGACATGAAAAGAAACAGCAAAGAAGCCTGTCTCTCAGAAGTGTACATCTAGTTGAGCAGATAAGGCATTTACTGGAATGAAACACAGAGAAAGATACAAAATGATGAAGGTATAGTGACTTCATTTGCAATTAATTATTTTCATGAAACATCAGCTGTGTTAAATTTATAAGTAAGGCTATTAGAAACTCTTTTTAAAAAATATTTTTTTATTGATTTCAGAGAGGAAGGGAAAGGGAGAGAGATAGAAACATCAATAATGAGAGAGACTCATGCCCCCCAAGGGGGATTGAGCCCACAACCCAAGCATATACCCTTGGTCGGAATTGAATCTGGGACCCTTCAGTCTACAGGGTAAGGAAGGCTCTGTCCACTGAGCCAAACAGCTAGGGCTTAGAAACTGTAATTTTATCTGATGTTTTATTGTTGAAAGCAGTGTTTCCTCAATACGTGTCAATATTAATGTGTATTTAGCTCACTAGATGGCATCTTTTCTCTTTCAGAATCAGAAATTTGGAAAACAATTTTTATTTGTAAAAAAAAAAGTTTATCTTTGAAAATAATGAAAATGAAACAGATTTGTTTTTAGAAAGTTTCTTTTTTATTTTAACTAAAACACCAGAATTTGTGCATCCAAATATATTGTTCTTGTAAGAAATCAACTTGAAAAAAATATACTCTGTAGAGCTTAGAAGCTGCAATTATTTCAAAGAAGTTTGAAATTTAAAAAAATTTCCTTTGGAGGCTGAGAATCATACAAAAATATGTTTCATTCTATGTATCCCAAGTGGGATACAAAAATATGTATCCCAAAAACTGTATAAACTATGTCTATAGATTCTATTACATTTGAAAGTGAAATGTATTTTAATAAACACTACCTTTATAATTATTTAAAATTTGCATACATTTTTTGGGACACTCTGTATTTATAACGTATTTTTTTGCTATTATCTAAGTTTTACATTAAGTTTTTTTTTTAAAGTTTTTCAAACTAACTGGTATTTTATAGATTTTCAATGACAGTCGCAGATTTTCTCTATGAATCGTTTTTACTTAAAGGGAAACAGAAAAGAAAAAGAATATATCAAATTAGAGGAGGTAGGATGACAACATAAAGTATTAGAAAAAGCATGGAATTTAGAAACAATCTAATCCCAGGACAAATCACAATATGACCTTGGGCAATTTTTTAGCTGACATGTGCTTCACTTCCCTCATCTATTAAAGAACAATGCTAATTCTATTAAATAGTTGTGCATTCTTTTAATTTTTTAAAATCCTGCCCTACCTGGTTTTACTCAGTGGATAGAGCATCGGCCTGCACACTGAAGGGTCCCAGGTTCAATTCCATCAAGGGCACATGTGTAGGTTGTGGGCTCCGTCCCTGGTAGGGGGTGCGCAGGAGGCAACCAATCAATGATTATCTCTCACCATTGATGTTTTTATTTCTCTCTCTCCCTCTCTGAATCAAGAAAAAATATATATATATATATATTAAAAATCCTCACCTGAGGATATATTTTTATTGATTTTAAAGAGAGAGAGAGAAACATCCATTAGTTACTTCCCGCATGTGCCCCACAGGGATCGAAACAATGGAGAGAGAAATGGATCGGTTGCCTCCCATACATAGAGAGGTACCCTTTCCGGAATACAGCCTTCCAGCCTTTATCGTGTATGGGTTGATGCTCCATCCAACCCAGCTTCCAGGCCAGGGCAGCTCTGAAGTCTTGAAGTGACTAATAGGAGTCCTCCATAGTGAAGGCACTAAGGATTGATAACTATTCAACAAAATCCACATGGTTTTTTAAAGATAAAGAACATGCATCAATTTATTATCTCTTCCTCCAACTATGTTTCCAAGGCCACTGTCAGTCTCAACCATCATTCTCTGGTTACTTCATTTATATATCTCATACCCACTCAGCAAAATTATAAGACTCTTGATTGTAGAATCTATTGCTCAATTATTGTTGTTTTGAACTCTGTATAAATATTACTGCTTCCCATTTCACAATTTGTTGATAAGAATTAGGTGATTAGGTTTTTGCCTTTTTCTTAGGCATACTCCATGGTAATTTCTTCAGATATTCTACCTATCTATCTATCCATCCATTAGTCTGTTGAAGTTACATGTCACATTGACTCAGAACAGGTCTGTGGAAGTCTTAGGGTATAAAATCAGCCATCTGGATTCTTTGCCAATTGATTAGACAAAACAGAAGTACCTCAGTAGAACTTTCATTCTATCGTTATAATTTTCCATTATTACTAACCCTACATCCTGTTAAATAAAATAAACTTGTGATCTTATAAAACTGCCTGCAGGCCCAAATGGCTTCATTGGGAAACCTATAAAACATTAAAGGAAGAAATAGCACCAATCTGAATAGAAACTTTAATAACATAAAGAGGAAGGAACTTTTCCAACACTCTTCATAATGCCAGCCTGAATCAAATCTGTCAAGAATAGTACAAGTAAATAATATTACACACTAATATCCCCTCCAACAAAAATTCCAACAAAATTTAGCAAATCATCTATCTACTATCTATCTATCTGTCTTCAACCACATGTTTTACATAAATTATTTCATTAAGCCCTTACAAGAGTCTATATGCCAATACTACTGTTAACCTCCATTTTGTACACGAGGACACTAAGAACCAAAGAGCTTAAGTGGTCAGTTAACATCACTAATACATGTTAGAGGTAGGATTTGGAAATCTAAATACAGATTCTGGGCTCTGAGGCACTGTCACTATTACACTACCACTTAGCTAGAGAAACTTTTTTAAACCACTTGATATAATAATTTTCAAATAATGTTCTGAGGTGAACCAGGGGTGCTGAACACATGCCTCAGACTCAGAAAGAAACAGGTGTGGGTTGGATGGAGATGGAGCCCTTCCTTTATTATGCACTCTTCTGCCCAACTTCAACCAGAATGCCTCAATTTATATCCAGTTTTGTGAACTGTTTTCCATTAAACACTTTAAAAAAAAATCTTCACCCAAGGATATGTTTGTATTGATTTTAAAGAGAGAGGTGGGGGGCGGGGAGAGAGAGAAATTTCCATCAGTTGCTTCCTGCACGTACTCCTACGGGGATCGAACCCACAACCTTTTGGTGCTCAGGACAATGCTCCGACCAACTAAGCCACCAAGCCAGGGCTTGGACACTTTGTTTTCAAAAGCTTTTTCCTCATGGGAAAAATGTTTAAACCATTAGTGTAGGGTAGAAGGATACCCCAAACACCAGCATCATTTTACAGAAAAGAAATACAGTTAGAGGATTCTGGGGAGATGGCAGGGTAGGAAGCCCCAGGAACCTGTCTCCATACCTAGACGATGGCACTGGTAGGATCTGTCTGATCTAACTATTTTGGACCTTTGGATTCCATTGAAAGCTTGAAACTCACAGGGGAAGGTTTGGAGGGTAAGTTGCGGTTAATTTTGGTCAGTTTCAGCCTTTAACACAGTAGCAGGTACCCATCCCTCCCACCCCCACCCCTACCCCCCTGCCCCCAGCTGTGTAGCAGCCATCTGTGCACACGGTCACCTAGAAGAGCTTGCACACACCTTTCAGGAACCCGGGTGGGCAAAAAGGACCCTGACTTTTAAATATGAGGAATCTGTGCTCTGATGGCTGATTGCTACTTCTTGATGCAAGCCATTCCCCCTCCAGCTGAAGGCACTTCCAGGAGATTTAAAGGGCTGGGCCCTTTTTGCACTTATACCCCTTTTCTCATTTTCCTCCTTTGGGAGGCACACACAGATGATTCCAAAACAGTTGCATAAAAACTACACCAATAAAACAACAACAGGGAAAATTAGAAAGTGACCCCTTGTGCCCCAGAAAAAACTCAGAGAAGTCCTGAGAAGACCTTAAGTTTACACCTCAGGAGCCGCAGGGAAGCCTACAACAATT
This sequence comes from Murina feae, assembly GCA_004026665.1. Classification (NCBI taxonomy): domain Eukaryota; kingdom Metazoa; phylum Chordata; class Mammalia; order Chiroptera; family Vespertilionidae; genus Murina; species Murina feae. The sequence goes on along the minus strand of PVJC01012629.1, from coordinate 1,551 downwards.
AAGAAAATAAAAACAATAAACAAATACAATGACAAAACCCAGCAAACCCTGAGGAAGGGGGAAGAATCTGATTTACAGAATTACCACATAATTAGATTCAAATGTCCCTTTTTTAACAACAACAAAATGACATGGCATACAAAGCAACAGGAAGGAAAAACAATAAATCCATAGAAATGGGGCCAGAGGAGGGGACAGTGGGGGCACTGAGGCTGTGACTCTACCTCTGGGGAGCCTCTGGCAACCCCTGAGAAGGCCCAGAGGGACATAAGGGCAGGAGCAGAGGCCCAGTACCCTCCCCCGGGGGCATCTGTTGTCGTGAGCCCTGAGCACCTCCAGGCATGGGCAGCACAGATGGACTGCAGCCCCCAAACACCAGGGACCCGGGTAAACGCTGTTTGGTCACAGGCCTCCCAGTCCACGAAAGCTGCTGGACAACCTGGCCCCTGGGGAAGCCCCAGCTGAGGTTGGCCTCAGTGGGCTTAGCCTGGACACCGGGCTGACCCCCACTACAGAAGGGGCTAGACTTGCAGCTGACCACACCCCCGCTGTCCCTGTTCTCCTGCAATAGGAAGGCTGAGTCAGAGGTGTGCCATTTGCTCATACAAGGAGGGGCTTTGGCGTCGGTGCCCTCAGAGGGGATACTGGGGATGGGGACATGTGAGCCTGCGTTTCCCTGGGATTTTAAGGAAACAGAGGAGCAGCTACAACAAAGTGGAATAAGAAAGCGTGAGAATGGTGGCAGCATCCAGCATGTATGAAGCATTGCTCATGAGAACTCATCTCACTGCAATTTGCCTTCGGAGATACCCGTTCCTGAAAATAACCCCGCCCCCCCCCCATCTGGAAGGCATAGTGAAGCCGGCGGGTGGCAAAATCGACAAAAACCATTTAAAAATGCCAGTGCAGCAATGGATGCTAGAACTTCATTTGTCCTTGCATGCTCACCAAAGAACACCGAAGAATAAACAAGGGCTATTTTAGTTCCGGGGTTATCTCCACGTCCCATCTGTAACATGAGGAGGATAATAGCACCATCTCATGGGACTGCTGTGAGGACCAACACATAGCACAGCTTCTGGCACCTGTAACTGTGAGCAAGGGGGCTTCCGGGAGCGCCCTGCCCCAAAGGCAAGTTGTAAGAGAGGCTACTGTCTGTAGAGAATTTAAAAACAATAATAAAACGGACTACCAGTCAGTCTGCTTTCCATTAGAGCCATGTACAATAACATGCCCCTGCCAGTGAGGACAGGCTCTTCCCGGGATTGTCACAGCCTCTCTTACACTATAGACAGTACTTACAGCATCCTTAAAAGTAAAAGACACGAAATTTGGTCTTAATGAAGTAGAAGATACTAAAGAAAGATAAAGCGTGCTTCTATAAGGGGTTCCAACTGCAAGGCAGAAAGGTACAGTTCACCTTAAGAAGTCAGCAGGTGTAAAATAGAGATAACACCACAGAATTCACTGTCATAAGTGGGCAGACTGTCATTCTTTGAAGAAGCAGAAAATGGTCCTTTCTCTCTCCTTCCTTCCTCCCCCTCCCCCTCC